>JAFBJT010107960.1:5763-36033 GCA_016785325.1 Chascanopsetta lugubris | reverse complement strand
TTTCCACAAAAACACACACTCGCTATGTCAAAACCACAGCGGCCTTCCCCTCTCCTTTGTTTCCAGTCCTGGGCCACACTCTCTGAAAAAAGTACTCAGTCGCTTTAAATGGAAACCAGATGGATTTGGTTTAATCAGAATAAAAGTTTGGTTGACTCCCGAGCAAAACTCTGGAGCCCCATAACCCGTAGTCACAGAGCAGAGCACGGTTCTTATGACCCCTACTGTAATTGTGTCAATGGATGTTATCTCCTGGTGATTTAGCCCATGAAAAGAAAATAGGTTTATTTCTTCATATCTTTGCATCACTCCTCATTTCTGCCGTGCCTTCACATATCTCCTAAATCTCTGTTCTTCAAGAAACTATTATTCCTGAATAATGGAGCTTGTGTTCTGGGGGTTTCCACTGAATAAACTGGCATTCTTTGGACTTTCCATACATAATGGATGAGATACAATGTTTAACAGCCTGCGTTTCATGGTAGATTTCTCCTATTTAATTAGATTCTTTTACATGGACTCTCCCTTTGGATATATTGAGTGTTTATCATATTTGCAAGCCTGCACTGATGATTTGAGGGCGGCGACCACAGTTGACGTGATCGTATATGCCCTCAGGATACGTGTGATCATGTATGTCAACATACGAGGATATGTACTCAGTATGCTTAACATGCAGTGGGTTGCATAGATATGTGTCATCTGCAATGACACATACAATTGCATACAAATAAAACTGCACAGAAGCTGAACAATTATTTTAGTGTCATTTTTAATTGCTGTGTGACTTTAGCATTTCATTTTTTTATTGCTAGAGCTAAAAATAATTGTTGTTAGGATTCTTTTTTAGTTCACACGTGTACCACAAGTAGGGCTCCCACCATGAATCTCATTTACGGATTCATGCGGTCTATTCCATCTAACTTCGAAATGACAACGACTCTGCAGCATCGTCATTAGGGAAATCAGCTGCATCAAAACAAGCACTCCTGACTTCTTCCTCAACAAATGACAGAGCCACATTCCACCACATGATGCAACAGTGCGAGAAACAAATCCAATGAACAAGTGAAAGACTCAAATGAGGCAAAAATGAATTCAGAAGAAGATTCCCCCCGATGTATTAATATTGTTTATGGAGGTGATTTCACGGTCTCCAGTCATTCACCTGCTTTTAAATTATGCTTTAAAAAATCTTTGATTTGACGTGACACAGATGTCAACTTGGAAAGGCGAAGGGATTTGAAAGCTTTTGCCTCTGAGAGCAGGCAGCAGTGCTGAGGTGCAGAGAACAAAAACACCGCACAGTTCAAGGTGGATTCATAGGTTCAGTCCTGTCCTGCCTCCTGCTTCTCCTCCCAGGTGCCTCTTCATGTCTGAATATGCATTTAAATCTCCTCCTACCATTTCATATGTATCTCTTCATATAATTAATAATCAAAATATTAGGTTAAAATGGATGAATTGATTGTCTCAGTTTAAATTGTGTGGGCACTTAATGAGTAAAATAATCTGCATTGATTGTGTGCAATTAACCATAATGATGAATGAGAATATCTCAAAGATGATCACCACCGCACATGATGTATCATTTTCCATTGGTACAAAATGTTGTTCATTAAAGGACATTGTAATTTGCAGATAATTACAAAGTGTACACATAATGCTATAAACTGCATCACAGAAAGCATATGTGCTTTCATGTGCAGATAAAATCAGTCACACAGTAATTAGAGCTATTCATGGAGCTGAGCTGAGCTGAGTCGTCCATAACTATAGTCACAAAAATCACACCACACACTCTGCCTCACTCAGCCCTACAGCTGTAATTTGGTCCTATGACCCCCCTGAGGCAGCAAGGTGAGCATCTATATGTGTAGAACAGGAGAAAAGCATGTTGTGACAAGTCCATTTAGGAAAACACATTTATATCTAACTCATTTCGATGCGCAGGAAATGAGCTTGTTGCAACAAAGTCAAGGGGATTCACGTGAGCTCCAGTCCCTCTCTTGATTCAATCAATTTGCAGAACATTTCTGCACAGGCGACAAAGAGCGCCACTTGTCACAAGACTTATCTAATTGCATGTCATGCCCTCGGCTGGGCAATCTTGACCGCGGACGGGAAATAATCTGGACCTGCTATCTGTGGCAGACGACAAACTATTCCCTGAAAATAACATCAAGAAAGAAATAGAGGCAACTTCCTTTTCAGGGAGGGAGGGAGAGGGTGCGGCGACTGATAAGATGGAAGAGACATTTCTTTCTCAACCAAGCAAGGACTGTGGCAGAGAGAGAGGAGGGGGTTTGGACTGATTCAGAGAATTATGAAACATCTCTTACAATATCCAAGTGAAGATAAGGATGGAGAGACAGCCGTGTGTTACATTTTGAGTGGTTATCAAGTGGAATCCAGTGTTTTCATTGAGGGATATCTTGTTTATCACCGCAGATATAACAGACTCTCACATTAGGAGGGATCTGATGCGCACTGAGAGCGCATTTGATGCAAAGGGTGCAGGAATGGGTAAACATCTTGAACACAATTAACATCCCTGCTGTGATCTGCATTAAGTTTATGCATAATGGGCTGTGTTGAATCTTGAAATTCAATTGAGACAGCAATGCTGTTTTCATGATTTAGCTCAAAATCAACATTTAACATGAAACTGACAAATCCTATTTTTGTCACGAGGGTCTAAGAAATGATGGTAATAATCCACTTTAGCCACTAAGAATCTAGTTAAATTTGGGATTTTGTTTTTTAGTAGAAGGGACATGTGATATTTGTGAAACCACTGTTCAAACCATCCTGTATAAAAATCAGCAAACTGATGTTTTCAAATGTCTTGGCAGTTAAAGGTGACTGGGTTTGCAGATGTGAACAAGTCATGACAGTTATTTGAAAAAGAAAGGGCAATCCTATCACATATGAACAGTTCTTAATACATCAGTTCACACCCGAGTGTGAGGATGATAGACAGTGCGTGTGTGTGAGAGAGAGAGGCAGAGGGTTGGAGTCTGACAGACCGTTGAGAGTTGAGTAGTATTGATAATGAATGGACGGGATCAGTAAAGACAAATTTGACTTAAGTCATCAGGCGTTGGTGTGTGAGAGTCAGACATTCTAACACTTGAGTGAAAGGTCAACAGAGCAGCTGATTGAATTATGTTGCTTTCTGAAGAGAAAATAAACTAAAAGGATTTCCCAGTTGAATAAACAGATATAAGTTCTACCAGTAACTTTAAGAACAATAAAAGGTGGACAAACTACGTTTGGCCGTTGATCACAAGCCGTGTCAAGGGTCCAGACTCCATCGTGACGGCTGTTAAATGTAATCCTCTCAGTAAATAAATGAGCTGGTCTTGGTGTCTTTAAAGACATGAGTGATTTGCATGCAAACAGGGGCCATCGTCAGAGTGCGTTTCATCTCTTAATCCCTCTGATCAGTGGTAATCTACTTCCTGTTCCCCAACGTTAACCGGTGAGCCACAGCAGATGGGTACAGCTCTGTTCCTGTCCGGATTAAAGTGGCATTACTATGATTTCTGCAGTGCTGCCTGCCGGTATGAGTGGGTGTGTGTATGTGAGAGCGCGTGTGTGTGTTAGCCACTTGCTGCTGATAAAGAAGCCGACGGGGTGTGCTTGCATGTTTACATTTTTCCCTCTGCTGGCCTACTTGCTGAGGCATTTCAATCAATATCAGAGTTTCTCTTTCCCAACGTACAACAATGGCAATTCTGAGCTTAACTGATCAACTCAACTCAACTTTGTCTGAACCTGCTCAGCTCATGGCACCAGGCTCTTGACTCAACCACCCCAACTGTGAGGCCTAAACACAAGCACGAAAACATTGTAAGCCCTTTGTTGTGTTGTAGGAGCACACATGAAGAGCGCCATGGCACAGCTGGATTCCACCAAAATAGAATAAGTGAAGAGAGGGGAAACTAGAACCAGTGACCAAGACCCCTCCCATCTCCATTTATTATCACAGAGAAAAGGCTGCATGCACATGAGCCTGGAGGGCTTTAGGTGGGTAAAACCACATAAGATGCCACCACACCCTCCTCCTCCTGCCGCCTGCCTTGTCTTCCATAAAAAACACCAGAAATGGACTTTCCAACCTGAAACCCGACACCTATAATTAGCCCCTGTGAATTCTCCTCCTCACTATTTTTCACTGCACTAACTTACATGAACAGTTTAGTGTACAATGTTTTGAAAAGTCAGGGAGCTTGTGTGTGTTAGGGTGAGTGATGATAAGGCCAAGATATGTATGAATATCTGCCTCCAGGGAGCATGCAAGGCTGTTTAATGCCAGTGACAAGGAACTGGCATAATAGTTTACTTCCTGTGGGAGTCCTACAGACTTTACATGGAATACTAATCCTTCTGGTCATGCAGGGAACATTAGATGGATGAATGGGACAAGGGAAGAGGTGAAGACAAGTTTGGCTTAAGTTCACCCCCTTCAACAAAGGGCTGTCGGACGATACTAACTCTGTAATGAAATTTGGTAAGATAACACAATCACTCTAATACAGTATTTCTAAAATGTCTGGTTAAACAACACTGCAATGTCTTTTTGCTCTGTCTGCACACACATCATTCCTTACAGATGCTTATTTATTTATTTCATATGTAAACTAAATACACCACTGGCCATTTGTATAAAGCATCAACTTGTATCGCACAACTTAATTTGCATTTCAGGGCAACCTTTTCATAGCACAGAGCAGGACACAAAGAGCCTGTGGCATTTTCCTCAACTTAATGCAAAAAGGTCATAAAATAGCCCAGCTATACATTTCTTTATGTCGACCACAGGATTATGATGTTTATAGAAATAGTTCATGAGGAGAGGTTAGTGTGCACACTGCCAAAGTGTGCGCCAAGCTCCACAACACTACAGCAGGAGTAACTCTTCAACCCCAACAATCATTTTTACAACTTCCACAGTGCGACCTTGGCCCGATTCTACATCTTGATCCAACACAAGGCCAAACAATAGCAACTACACTTTGGGCCTTTGGGCCCTCTTACCATTGTCTGCAGTTCAAATAAGACTGGTCGGAGTTGCTCAATGTGAAGCCACGTCAGTGTCGTCTCAGTTACAGGTGTGGGGGAAAGAGATGAACACAACACGCAGCGCGCTGTGTCCCAGACATGTCTAAACTGTTACCAGAATGGTGATAAAAGACTTTGGCAGTTTCAGAGCCGTTCCTTGTTGAGTAACCTCCACACCCTTGGCAACAGATCCCTTTTCCGTGAAGCAGAAAAATGTAATAATAGCACAAATGTAAAAGTAGGGGGATGAATCATTCCAATTCAGCATCTGATGCAAAGACATCATAGTTCAGACAGTCTTGTGGGTGGTTTCAAGAAAATATGGATCACGATCATGGATGGTGAAAGATGATGTCACAGCAATTCGAGTGACAACATCCAAGAGTGGAGCTGCAGTGCGCCTCCCCCAGGGATGGCGAGGCAGCGGGTATTTTCCGTGGTTACAGCTCGGTCAAACAGCAAACTCAGCAACCACAGCCACATCTGGTCATCTGGTTATTGGCTGTGCACATCCATGCATTTAGCAGCAGCTGGACAGTTTAAATAACTTCTCCTCAAGAGAAGTACATTTTGTTGCATTAATGCCTTGTTTTTCCAGTTGGTGGGTTTGGAGACAGTGGGTTCCACCAGTAATTGCAGTGAAACATCTCGCAAAGGGAGGAGGAAACGAAGAACAGGAATCATAGAGGAGACGTGCAGAAAATGTCAGGCTGCTTAGTCTTTGTATCCCATAATGCGAGCCTAAGGACACATTTCGCGAGCAAAACTGTCCACCCACACTCCATAATCTGGTCATGTGATATCAGCGAGAAGAGCGTTGTGTTCTCCTGCCTGTAATGCAGATCCCCAGGAATACGCTGTTCTATTTCCTCATCTCAAGTCATAACATGCTCATCAATAAAAGACACCGTAATTTATATAATCAAGTGTGGCATCCAATTAGAGCAACTCCTGCAATATAGTTGAGCGTTGATGTGATAGTTAGAAGCTGTTTTAGAACATTCTGCATGAGCTGTAAAAATCATGCAACACCAAAGGCAGGATGTATTTTGGCAAAGAGAAGAGTAAATCATATGCGACTGGTGAATCAGAGCAAGGGCAGGTCTGCACAGAGCCAACACAGGCAACCATTTCAGGTCCAAACAAAATCTTGCTGTAACACGACCAATGTAAATACAGTGCCACGAAAGATTCACTGACATTCTACTTCTGTTTGACAGCAAGAACTTCAGAGAGACCAACTTATACCAGTGTCACAGTCTGACAATGCCTCAGTCCACTTCATTTAAAGGTTCATACACATTCACAAACCCCCTTTAGTGCCTTCTAAGTCAAGTAAGTAAGCATGCATCCAAATGTCGGCACGAGACCCAAATTTGCTGTATACAGCAGTGCTGTGTGTACCATGAAGCACATGAGAATTCAGCTGGCACGACTCAAAACATTCCTCTGACGGACCACACAAGCTAAGCACTGTATGCCGCTCAAAGGCTACAACAGGAGCCACAAAGAGCCCAAAGACGGAGAAGTGACAGGGAGGATATACCATGAGTGTGAGAGATGAAGATGGCATCGCCAAAACGGAGAAGTGAGGAAAGATGAGGAGATGGAGACTTTCAAGATTTGATGACAAGGACTTACAGAGTTGAGAGTTAAAGTTTGCTCCATGTATGGCACTGTGTGCGACGTTTGGCTGGTCTTCAGCGCTGCTCCACACGCCTGCTGTGTGTAAACGGGTCCATCCGCTGGAGCTCCTTGGCGTGTGTGTCAGTGTTTGCAGCGCAGAGAGACACAGCTCAATGGGGGGAGGAGAAAGCGTGCAGGAGAGCCAGCAATCCTGACAGCTACTGGGAGTTCAAAAGCTCCCTCTCTCCCTCTGCTGCCGGTTCCACTCTCTCTCTCCCTCCCTTTTCTCTCTCTCTCTCTCTCATTGCTGTAAATTCCTCCTCTTTCCCTCTCTGTTTACCTCCCTCCCCGCCTCGGTGTCTTCATGCCTTCTCTTGGTTTTCTGAAACGCCCACAGGATAGATCCATTACCCACAGGCGTGCAAACACGAGCTGCTAATGTCTCCACACCTACAAGGAGAAACTTCACACTTATGAGGGAAGGCAAAAAAAGAGATGCCCCAAATCTCCCAGCAGGAGCAGTGAGCGCACTTGCATAAAACAGTGTGCACTCACGTTAACAGATGTTTTCACATGCAGCTGCACATTGGAAGACAGAGTCGGTGTGAACACAGACACAGCACCCTGCTAATGGTGTCATCTTTGTAAAATTGCAAAGCATCTGTTTGGAGGAAATCAGCTCATTGTGCCTGTCGTCGGGCATCGGTGTGATGGGATGAGGAGGCATTTTCAGCTTGGCCTCGAAAACAAAACAACACATTCTTCGACATGCCCAAACATAACGAGATGTGACCAAAAAGGCTCAGCAAACATCAAAGTCACTTCCTCACAGGATGCAGAGAAAAAAAGGAATTGCATCTATAGGAAAAATTGAATTAGAAGCAGCTTCTCCCTCTATTGAAGGAAACACATCAACACAAATAGCAGAAAATTATGTGTGTTCTGCTCTGACTGTGCGTGGGGTTTACAAAAGCTACATGTCAGAGCCTTTGTAAAGTGAAGAAAAACAAAGAGCAATTGCTCATTCCTGTGCTGGCCACTGTGACGCACACCGCCAACCCTGGAAAGAGCAACACGGCCGCACTAGTCCAAAACTGCACTGGGCTTGTCCAGAACAAGCGCCGAGGCCACGTACAAGGGTTATCCACAAGGGTCTGACCCCAACGCTGATGGTGAACTCCAAAATAGTCTCACGGTGTCCTTGTGAGTCCAGATGCGCATAAAAACTGGGAGCTTATCGTGCTTTCCTGCCACGAGAACAGTCCTTCAGAACATCACAAAAGACAAAAGTTAGAGAGCACTCAAGCTTGCACCTGAACTCCTATCAATGTATATGTAGAAGCGTGAGTTGTTCAAGGTTTAGTTTTATGTGTTGATGATTCGTTTTATTTCTGAAGAGGAGCACGGCCTTCAAAAAAGAAGAAATCGTGCTGGACCATCCAGGATGGACCCCACCGGGGCAACAGCCCTGTCTGACACCCTCAAAGTAGAAAGTAGAGGTGATAAGGATAATGGACAAATGAATTAGTAACAGGTGCCTCTCCTCACCTGCTGCTTCAATACACAGGGCCCCTCCCCCCCCTCCTGCTTCAACCCCCCCCCCCCCCCCCAAATGTGTGCATATGTAAATCATTATGACTGACCCAGCTGAGCTGAGAGCCCTTTAGGCAGGTGCTGTGTGAGGATCGAGTTGCCTTTGACAACCATAAGACAACCCCCACTGACTTATTTCTTGGAACGTATTCTTTGTGCACTAGGACTTCAAACACCACAGGCTTAATACGGTTCTCGAGAGAGGTGCAATGTGTTAGACTGAATGCATCATGAGAAACTTGTATTAGGAAGAATCAGCAGATCAGCATCAGTAACAGGTGTTATCATCAATGAAAGCGCTAAATCTTCCAAGCCCTCATTCCAAGCTGAAGGTTCAGTGTCCTCTGTATATGGTGCTTCTTTTTCAACCCCAGCTCTTTCTAATGGTCCAGCTTTACGCCTGCCTCAGTCAACGCAATTTCTCCAGAATATTTTCTCACAGTGCTTCATAAAATATTTATAAAACCAAATGAGGAGTTATTATCACCAGTAAGCATTCGTTCATCTCTCTTGATGCAGAGGATCATAGCCAAGAGATAAAGCATGAAATAATAACTCAAATTCAAATCAGCAGCATGTGTATTTCCAGCAAACCAAGTGAAGTTCGATCGAAATTTTTTTTTTTTTAATAAAAGGCAAACCACACTCAGCCTTCCTCTGCTGTTCAAATTCCTCCTTAACGGTAGTGTTTTTCTAGTATTAACATGTCAGGGCCTGACTGTACAGAAATACTAACCATGCTAGAGTGAATATGGAGGACACCTGTTTATAACATCTCTAAAACTTCAGTTAAAATGAGACCAGCCTGAACCTGTTTCTCCCTGTCAGCCCCAACAGCAGATCCTGGTGTAGCAGAGGGGCGAGGTCCACGTATTGTGGGCGACAAACCTTTGTGTTAAAAAAACAAACTCATGTCGATAGAAAAGAGAAGTCAACACAGTATCATGAGTGTGAAAGCATTTGGCTCACGGTGGTCAAACACAGAACAGTGACAACATCCTGAGGCTTTCCACGGTCCATGTTTCAAACAGAGCAGGAATGAATATCTAATGAAAAGAGCTTGCAGCAGTTGTTAGGGATGGTGGTAAACTCTTGATAGGTGCAACACACTTAGAAAATGCTCGTACACCACCACAGCCATAGTAACTGACAGTGCTGAATCCCATCATCGAGCCAACACAAACATGTAGTAAGGGGATCTCCACACATTCTTGTTTCTACGAACTGAACATATAGTATGGATGAGGGGGATTATTTTCAATGTGTTCTGTGGTCTGGTGATGAAGGACAGAATAAGGCAATACCACAAGAAACTGTAGGGGGCGATGTACTCAATATTTAGAGCAAGACCTTGATCGCACACAAGGAAGAAAGACAGACTTAAATTAGATCCGTGCAGCCAGTTTTTTATCTTAATCTTTTTCGCATTGATAAGTTTGTTGTTGTCAAAAATGTTTGCCTTCGCGCTGCCTTCTAGTGAATGAGACAATCATGCTAACAGTGGAAGTATGTGGGTAAATAAAGTTCTCTTTGGAAATAAAAGCAGCATGAACGAGCCTTAAATCAACAACAAAAGGCAAACAACAAGTTGTACAACAAAAACCAAAGCAGTGCAGTCGTAACCTTTTATAGCCACCTTTAATCCTGTGGTTGTACATCTGGAGCAGACCTGCTCACATCCTGCAGATTTCAAACAATGGCATTGTGTGAGTATGTGTCAGGACAAACGTCAGGAGGAGATCTGTGTTGGTGAGTGTTTCTGAGGCCAGTGTGTGGTCTGCAGGTGTGTCTGAGTATGACTAATACGTGGATTGGCAATATAGTAACTGTGCCACTTTTTGGTTTGTTTGTGTGTCTGTTCATGTGCATTCAGAGCAATTTCAAGATGAAGGAACAGTGTGCGTGTGTTTCTATGAATGTGAATCAGCTGTGCATGAGTAATGTGTGCATACAGGGACGACAGGAGAGGCAGAGTTCCGAATGTGAGAGAATGTGAGCGCGATATTCACTTGGCAGTGCTCATTAGTGAGACCAAACAAACAGGGCCGTGCCTCTGGCCTCTACACAAAGATCACTTTGTGTTCATGCCCCTGCGCCCAAGTGTAGCAGCAAGCGCAGTTCAAGGTAACGGAAATGAATGGTTAAAAAAAGAGCTGAAAGTGGAGCAGGACTGGCCATAATGGTTCACCTGAATGAGCACATGTGCTGAAAGTTTTAGAGGAATAAATATCCTCCCATGAAATTGCTACTGTTTGTTATTGTAACGTAGACCCAGATAAAGTCACATAACTCAATTGCAATACAAAAAAAAAAGAAAGATTTTGGTTCATACCTCAAGGTCATCCAGAGATCGTGCCAGGCTGAGACGCTTGGAGGAGCGACGTTTCGAGGCTCGAACACCACCAATACCCCAAAACCTGGAGCCCTGTCAAAGTGAGAGAGAGATACATGAGCAAAGACAACACTAGTGTTAGCTTTATAAACTAGATAATTGTAATTAATTAAAATATGGGTATTTAAATTCAACTTTGTTTTCATTATACTTGTGATGCGAGAGAAAATAAATGTACAACATTATCAGTACATTTTTTTAGTCAGAGAATGTGACTATTTTGACTTCTTTTGTCAGATTTCCTTGACAATTTTAACTTCTGTCGTTTAAGATTTAAAAAATACTTAAATAAATAAGGAGCAAAATTGGGTGGTTAAAAACAGTAGGCTTAAAACTATTAAACCACCAAAAACAGTGCATATATTGAGAATTTTTTTTATTTGTCATTTAAATAGTATTTTTGCCTTCATAAGAATTTACAGGAACTATTTCTGTGGCTACAAGGACTTTCAACTTTACTGCAAAGTTGAGGACTCATTCCCATGGTTACATGTGAACACAGGGACATCTTGTGGCCATTGACAAGAACAACACTCAATGACACATAAATAACAAAGACATGACTGAGTTGCAACAGGTGCCTTCTGAGTTGAGTTCACACTCAGCTCCAATTGACCATTGAAATAGTACTATTGTATTTCATTTTGAAAACAGACTCTCTAACACCCCTGGGCCTCAGTGTCTGGAAACTCAACTCCATGTGAACATTTAATACTTCCTGTGTCGCTGAGTCTGACACAGACCAAGTACAAAAACAGATGCTCATGTATAAAGGAACAATTTTATGTAGGTTTTGCGTGAGGATTTTTATTTGCCACATGGCTAAGAAGTGAGGAACAAGGGACTATGTCGGAAAAACTCATATATCACCAAAAAAACTTATATAAGCCAAATTTTCATAATGCCTTCAATTGATTTTTCACTCTTGAGAAAACCAGTATAACTATTATATAACTGAGTACCCGGACTGATACCTACATTTGACAGACCTGGGGCTTTATGTGCTGAAAAACATTCAAACTCACATGTTTGTTGCTGTCTTTCCGCTGTTTCTCCCTCTGCTCCAAAAACCTCTTGGTCCACTCCTCTCTGGGCGGAAGCATGGTGACCTCTGCAGCCTGGTATCTGTCTGAGGGGATCTGGTGCATGGGGGGCGGCAGGTTAGTTGTGTCTGAGCTGAGGTTCATGCATGAGGAACAGTTGCTGGTGAGCATCACCGGAGGCTCAGGGTCACTGTTTGAGGCTTTAGACCCCTTCTGCTTTGAGAACCACCGTTGACTGCCCCTGAAAGACTCCCCGAAGAAGTTTGGTTTTTTGCTCAAAGGCAGAGGAGGTGGCGGGGGCTTGAACTTGAACTCTAGCCTGGGTGGGGGACCTCCGTAAAAGCTGGTGAGTGAATCGGGACCAGGTAGAGATTCCGAAAGGGAATGTGTGCTGGCACTGTTCTCTGGATTAGGTTTTGGGTCATTCTCAGGGAGGTTTATTGGGGTAAGGTCTTCAGTCGGAGGATAATCCCACGGACAGCTGGGGAGGTGGGCCCCTGGGTGGGTTTGGATTGCTGGAGGGAAATCCCTATCCTCTCTCTCCTCAGAGGGGGACGCATTTCCAATCCCACTGTCCCCATTGCTGCTGGCACTGCCTTGTTTACCCGTGCTGCCATTCTCAATGGCTTGTTCCTGAGCCTCCAAGTCCAGCTTGACCCTCAGCCTCTCCACAGCCTCCCCCATGTCACTGTACAAGACAGTGACAAAATGAAGGACGTCTGGTGGAGTCTGAGGGAATTCCAGGCAGCCGGGGGCATCCGGATCTGGAGTGCAGTCAAAGCCAAAACGCCCTGCGATCCCTTTGTGATCCTCATGGTGTCCCAGCTCTGGGTCCATAAAGAAGACGTGGCAGGAGGCCCGAAGAGGTTCATCCTCTGGTACTTGCCCATTTACTATATGTGCTGTAGTGACCAGGCAAAAGAATCGAGGGTCTTCAGCGCACACAGCTCCTAAGACAAGGTTCTCAGCAGGAAAGGCTGCCAGGACAGCTCCTGTGTCGTCACAAAGGCGAATGCAGTCAAACATAATTTTCATCATCACAAGAGTATGGGTGCTCTGCTCTGTTCCCAGTTGCCGTATCCGCTCTCGAATGGCCTTTAAACATTCCGTCTCTGATTCTGTAGTGTTAAAAATCAGCTCTGTGGAGCTCAGGTATCCCACCACCAATGTCATGTTTAAAACACCCCAGTCTGGGATGGCATCGTCTGGGTCTGTAAACACAGAGTCAGAGTACCGCAGTCTTGACATATCCTCCTTTGGTTGCTTTTCTAAAAGACTCCACTGTTGTGACCACTGTGACATGTCAGGCTCTGACACTGGCCTCTGTCTGGAGGTGATAACATGACTGGAGTTAATGGAAGCTTTGCTTGAGTCATGAGAGATGGTGCGAAGAACACCTGCCTTTTGGTAAAGCCCCCTTTTATGTCCCAGTCCAAATTTCTCATCATTGAGTATGGGGTTCCCCATTACTCGGCTGTCAGCGTGCACCACCAGCCTCAGTGGTCCTTTGCAGCTGCCAATCAACTGCACAACGGTTTCATGCAACGATGCGGACACGTCTGTTCCATTGATCGCCATGATGCGATCCCCTTGTTTGAGTCCTACCAGGTCAGCGGGACTTCCCTCCAGGATGCCACTCAACAAACATGGCCTCTGTCCCGAAATGGTAAAACCATATCCTGCGCGACCCCGGATGACCTCCACACCCCTGAGTTCACCGCATGCATTCAAATCCAGTCTCCTTCTTGCACCCTCAGGCTGTCCCTGTATCCTCATCTTGGTTGTCGCGTGGGATCAAATGTGTGGGAACTGAACCAGTTGCAGGGTGCTGACACTATTGTGTGTGTGTCATCCTAAAGAGACAAAAAGAGGACACACAACAGTGAGGAACAAATTTCAGGAGAGGTATATCAGCAAATCACAATATAAATAGATTTAACTGGGAGAGTAATCAGTAAAAGAAAGAGAAACAACTGCAACTGTCTCTTTGCTACAACCAAATCTGAAGACACAGTTTGTCCATATTTAAAAAGACTTACAATAATGTGCCTTTACTTTATAGTAATTTATAACAACATACAGAAAGAAACCTTCCCTTCAAAGAAAACGGAGCTTGATCATTTTTGCCATAATGGCTTAAAAATATTTACTAAAAACATTTCGTTTAATTAATATACATAACACATTGACCATGTGTTTCAGTTCCTAAACTACACAATAAATTGCTATTTGTAAAATGCAGTTGACCACACACACACCTCATCCAAATTTAACAACTGCACTTGTTTAAATGTTTAAGTGTGCAGTGGTCATACTCATTTGTTGTATTAGGTATCGTAGTATTTTTGTAGTATATTGTATTTTTTTACTTCCTTGTTTACATTGCACATACTATTTCTGTTTTAGACTTCCTCGTGTTTATAATATTCTATTCACATTGTATAAGTTATTTATATACCTTAAATTTACAGATGTTTGTATTGTATGTTTACTTAGCTTATATCATGGTAAACGTCCTCATAATGGACCTAATAAAAACTACTATGAACAAAAACACTGAAACAAAAAGAATGGAGGTAGAAATGAACAGGAGGGTTCACGGTTTACACAACAAATTAAATAGATAATTGACATCCATCTTATCCAAGCAATTATCTGTCAGAGATAACACATGTGGCTTTTATGTGCTAACACAACTTGCTAATTACTTCCCTCCTCCCTCTCCACGACCACGACCACCCCCTCACCCAACCCCCCAAAACATACACTGCCAGCTGGCTCCTTTACTCACCAACAGCACTTTAATTCACCACACTCTGGTTTCTGTTGGCTGCTGTTTTAAAATGTTTCAATAAAGTTATGAACCACTTTTCAAAAAACAAGCAGCGCGTGACGAAGCTAGGAGGCGTCGTTAGCTTTAGCCTGTAAAACAGTTAAACCGGTAAAACCACGCTACCATTGAACTTTTGTCCCAAACTATCACCGCATTGACGCAGTTACAAGCCAATTACCTTTGTTTTCCCGCGGTGAAATGTTCCGAATGAGCACTCGTAACTTCCTTATTCACGTACGAAAGCGTCCGTACATTTACATTTTCCACGTTACGTTTCTTTTAAAACAGTTATTGTAAGGTATCCTGTCTCCTCTGTCGTGATTTTGTTGTGGTCCAGATGGCACCGCCTCCTCCTCCCATTGACTAGCGCGAGGACTACAAAGCGTCTTTCAGGGTAACCATGACAGCGTAACGACTCCGTGACACGTGACGACACACGTACCAACCAATCACTGCGCTGATCACGTTCAATATTCAAACACACAGAGTGACGTGATTGGTTTACATGTGTGGCAGTTGACAGGCTTTATTTTTAGACCTGAAGTGAAATTTAAAAGCCTAGTTCTTTAAGATAAATTATTTTAATCATATATATATATATTTATATATATTTCTATATACACACATATATATGTACATATATATTCTTGACATAGCAATGCATGTTTACATTATATTCGTATTTTTTATTTTTCCATTTTTTCTGTATATTTTGTGTGATGTTTTTTGTTTTTGTCTCCTTTTTAAAAATCTCTTCTCAATGTTTCTAATCATATTTCCCCATTTCAAATTCCCTTTCTCCTCTATATTTTTCTCAATTTTGATTTATGTTAACATTTTCAAAAAGAGTCCTTGTTTTTTCATTTCCTTAACAGACACATAAGGTTTAAAATTAAATTCATAAACATGATACGATAGCAAAAGAATATACTTTAAATTTAAAATCACATGCATGTTGATCGATAATAAACACTGAACAATACAGTCTGAATCAGTGGTCTCAAAAGCACATAATGAATAAAGTGAAAATCTTACCAGTCTCATTTTGCTATTACCGCCCTCACTCTTCATGTGTGCCTCTCCCCGTCTCCTCACAGAGGATGGTGTGTAAACATTACCTCTCCGGTCAAAGGGCTTCAACGGTTTCACTCCACGTCACATGGCTTTGTCACACACATGCAGTCAACACATTTGCTGCAAACATGGAATAATAGCCAGTCTATTCATGAAACATGTCATGTGACAATGGGGTTATTTATAGACCCAATAACAGACCATGACGGCCACTTGTTTAATGTATCATCTGTGAGAGTCATTTTCCCATAATGGGCTGCAGCTTTGGTGTGTGTTTTGGGAAAAAAAAAGACTGAGTTGCATTTTCTTTTCCTTGAAGCGTGAGTTTCCGTGGGGTTAGTGTAGTGTGCGATGGAACCAATTTAATCCCTAGTTTCTCCAAATCCTCTTAAAATAGGCTGGAAGGCAAAGACCTTAACATTTCAGCTCTATTGCTCCTCACCTTCTGTGGATTTTGCATTTCAATAATTTTGCAGCAGAAACAGTTAAAATTCTAAGTTAAAATGAGACAGGAAAAAAAGGTCAGAACGTTGGGTGATTTATTGAACAGGTATGAAACAGGTCCTCTTTCGATTGAAAAGAAAAGAAAAAGAAAAGGAGTGGAAATGCATCTTTGCCAAATCCTTGCACAACATTTCCAAACAAATAACATATATGTTTGACTCTATTGAGACTGACTCGCTGTAATCTGAAGCAGCTGTATGGGAAATATAATGTATTTACTTGACCTTGATTGGGTTTTACTCTCAGGAAATGTGCCTTAATCTTACCACTCCTAGAGCACCTGGCTCTTTCACTCACATCACATCTGTGGAGTCATATCAATATGCCATAGTGGAATTTGGGGTAGACATATAACATCAGATGTTATATACCCCCGAGATCAGTAGACCAGCACTGTAGAGTAGACCACTATGTTTCTGCTGTGCAGTTGAGCACAAAACACCCACACCAGCCTTGATTACAATGCTTTTAGATGACACCAACAACAACAACAACAAATACAGGGATTATTGCCTCAACTTCTGGTTTAGAACCAAGGCTCCCGTTTTGGCATCAAACCAACTTGCGATGAACTCTGCACAGTTAAAAAAACGAAATAACAAAAATAAGTCTATTTTTGCTACGCTGTTGCACAGTGGTTTTAAATGGGTGCAAATTATCAGGACAGATCTGCCACGAGTAGAAACACCAGCTGACTTCCATGAATAATATTCAGGCTCTGAACGCCCACTCCAACCAATGTTGTTGTACCTTTAGGGTTGAACTCAAAACAAAGATAGATGTGCTTTATTCTTTATTCCCATGAGGTCATGCAGCATGTGCTGCAGGGCCTTGACCTATGATAACCCACGTGACTCACGGGTTCCCAGGATCCTGGTTCCCGCTCTGACCTCGTGTGGTAGCAGAGGGAACCTGGATCATTCTCTCCAACAGGCTCATCATTCGCTCCTGCAGCTGCAGACTCTGCACCTGCAGCAGGTTCTGTTGGTGCATGGCTCGGCGCACCTCCCTGCACGTCTCTTCAATGGCTCTGCTGGACCTCTTCTGTTGGTGCAGCATGGCCTGCATCACCCGCAGCTTCCTCTTCTTCATGGACAGGTGCTTGTTCGCGTGACGTTTCTTCGTCGAAATGGGATGGGAGCTGGAGAGATGAGATTTGGAAAGTAATCACTTTAAAATCTTGTTTCAGTCCAATGAGCCAAACTGCAGTGCGACCCACAGCCCGTGGAGCTCAACCACTTTCTACAATAGTTAAAACTAGTGACATTTTGAATGGACAAATTAAATTGGCATTAATATATCAAGCTACACAACAGATAGTTGCTAACTTGCGCCTTGTTGCCAAGGAAACACATACCCATGGACTCGCTTTGCCTTCTCCCCCCCGCCTCCTCCTCCTCCTCCTCCCTGGAGACTTATATTTCAAGTGTCAGCCTGGTGCTTGATAGTTAGCATGTTTGGTTGTTGTGTTCTTGTTTGTGTTTTACTTGTATTGTCCCATGGTGATGTAAAGTAAATATTTCATATATGTTATTATGAAAAATAGATTTCTGTCATATACAGTTGAAGAAAAAACAACAGTAACTTAGCACATCTTAGACTAAAATTGCATTTGCTATAATTTATCAGTTAATCAGCTAATAAACGAACACTATAGTAGTGTAGACTCCTTTTCAGGCACCAGTATGGCAGCAGCTAACAAAACAGAATACCGCTGCTGCAAAACAAACTGCTAGAGAGCTAACTGCTACACTGCTAACTGCAACAGTGCTGTCTAACATAGCTAGGTGGAATTAGCATCAAAAGAGAAAAATAAAGTAAGATAATATTCACAGAAATACATAAATCGTCTGCAGTGTTTCTTTTTGAGCACCGTTTTGATCATTTATCATAAATCCTTTCAGAGTATCCCAAACAAGTGGTATTTAAGTGTGGCATCAAGTATTCTCCCTCCTATTTCTTGTAGTTTTCTGTGAGCAGTGTGGTGTTGGGTTGTACATTTGTAAACCTGCTGAGAGATACAGTTAATAAATTAGTTTTAAACCATCTGTTAGACTTTAGTGAGTCAGCTTGATATTTTCACACCATGTCCCACAGCTTCTTCTTGTTTTGGTGCCACAGACTTTTCTATTTGTGGTCCAGAATCACACCAACACTTAGTGCTGCTTCTAATGTTCCCGCACTTTCAGTCACACACCATTGCCCTCTTCACATAGACAGTCAGACAAGATAAATAGATAGATAGATAGATAGATAGATAGATAGATAGATATAGACAGATCGATAGATAGATAGATAGACAGATAGATAGATCGATAGATAGATAGATATAGACAGATAGATAGATAGATAGATAGATAGATAGATAGATAGGTAGATAGATTGACAGATAGATAGATAGATAGATAGATAGATAGATAGATAGACAGACAGACAGACAGATAGATAGATAGATAGATTGACAGACAGACAGACAGACAGATAGATAAATAGATAGATAGACAGATAGATAGACAGATAGATCGATAGCTAGATAAATAGACAGATAGACAGACAGACAGACAGATAGACATGTACACGAACATTAATCGATCATATTACCGAGAGCCCAGTGTATCGTCGCTGTCAGAGCTCAGCGACTCCATTTCTTGCTTGATCTCCATCTCGTCTGAGGAGCCCGTGTACTCAGGGAGGAATCCTATCATGCCGTCCTCTGACGGGGCCACCAGGTTCTCTGTGGACTGGGAGGAAGTGGACGGACCCGCCGGACACTCAGAGGTCACGCGCCCGTTCTCCAGCGGCTTGGTAAGGATCTTATCGATGGTTTTGTAGTACGGCCAGTCCGGCATTTCCCCACTTTCTGCCACTGTGGACTTCAGTCGCCTTTAAAAAAAAAGAAGAAAAGGAGACGTTAATGACAACATCTGCACTTGTGGTTGAGAGATGTGGAGATGACGGTGTACTTGCCTGTACTGGAAGGACATGTTGGTGATCTTCATCTTGATCTCCTCTTTGAAGCGCTGCTCTCCGGTCAGCTGGAAAAACCTCTGGGACATCTTCTCGTACACCTTGGCGTTCCTCTTGCTGGTCTTCAGCTCGTTGTGGTGCTCGTCCCACACGTAGAGGAGGGCTTTCATCTCCCCGTCGGTCCAGTTTGGGGCCCGCCGGTGCTTCTCACTGTGGCCTTGTAATAAGTAGCTGAAATCCTCTGTTGCCATGTTGCCCTGGTTGTTTTCTCTTGGTCTGGGTGATTTGCAGAAACAGGATCTCGAGAGGCCGGATTTGAAAGTCTTTTACAGTGCTGGGAGCTGTGTGTGGTGTGTGAAACATGCATGGAGGCTCTCACACGCACACACACAAACACACACACCAGCGTCCTGCCTGTGCCCTTCCCCCTAGCCTAGCTGAAAGAGGACTCAAAATGGGGCCTAAGGCAGGAGAGGAATCCGGTTAAAAGCTTTTAGTGCGGCATGATGTCACCGTGACATCAAGTTGCCTTGGCAACGGTGAGGGAGGCCCTTCATTTCCCCTCCCCTCTGCTCTAACCACTCCCGCCCGCTCGCCTTTCCCCTTCACTCTGCTCCAATGGCAGCACAAAAAGCTTTTAGCTGAAAGGCAGCGGTGTGAGCACAGCACCAGCCTGACACTTGAAATATGAGCCTCCAGGGAGGAGGAGGAGGAGGAGGAGGCGGGGGGAGAAGGCAAAGCGAGACCATGGGTATGTGTTTCCTTGGCAACAAGGCGCAAGATTTGGTTGTCGGCCAGCACACTGCTCCATTTAAAAGCTTTTAATAATAGACAAGTCATTCTGATCCGGAGAGGGAGAAGATTAGCTTTGTCTGGCATGATGCAGCAGAGAGGGGAGCACGTTCAGGCGGCTCCTCCGAGCCGTTCACCGCAAACACTGTCAAACTCTCAAGGTGGATGTCATCAAAGGAGGAATATCATCCCCATGGCAGCAACGTGTGCGGATCAACTGCAGGAAAACCTTAAGTGGGACTCAATATGCTGAGTCGTGTAATCAGCTTTCTATTCATGGCTGTGGGTGGTAGACAATAGACCACTCAGAGGGGGTTTCTCCCACCAGAGGCCCCTCCCCCATTCGGATCTCAGCAAGACGCAGATCTCCGTCTCCCCCCTTGTCTCCTCCACCTTAACCCACTGTGGTACGAGTGTTTCCCCCTCATGTCTCCACCCCTCCCCCCTCCGTCCTCAATTTTTCCCTTCTCCCTCTCTCTCCTGCACCACACTGTCGAATGCAGGGAACAGTGAAACCCTTGTCGTCGTCGTCCCCCCACCCCCAGACATGGAGCTCAGTCCCAATGTGCTCACTTCATCATTATTAGTGCCACTGGTTGATGTCAGCGAGGCTTAACTCATTTCTGCTCTGATTAGACCCTTCACCCATCTGCTCCTCGCTGACCTGACGTGTGTGCGTGTCATAACACAGATTGGCAGCTTTACCCAAATCCATCACATCTGTCACTTAAGACAAACCTTCAAATGCAGTCATGCAGAAATGGAAGAGTGAAGGAAAGTTGGTGTGAAAGCCTTTTTTATTTTTCTGCTTACGACTTAAACCTTCAAGAATGCAGAAATACGTGTTTGGGGTTTTTGCTCATGTTTGTTGGAGTCGACGCCTTAAAGTAAATCAGTCTAAAAATACCAAACATACTATTTCACTGACTTAAAGGTGCAGTGTGTCATCTGTCTCTACAAAAGCAATTACATACTGACATTGTCAGGAATTTGTAATCACCTGAATGTATTATTTTTCTTCCATTTCCCTTAAATGAGCCCTCTAATGTATATTTTTACAGTAACCTAGAGTATATATTAAACATATTCAGAGTTTGAATGACAACTGAAGTCTGCCAAAGGTTCTCCTGCATGCTCAGAAGAATGAGGGTGAGGTGAAGGATACAACATGCAACTTCACCTCTAGAGGTCACCAAATCTTACACACTGCACCTTTAACCATTGCAGCTACACATGTAAGGCTTCTTCTATTTCAGTGTGGCTGATTTCTTGTCCTGAGCTCCATATTATTGTATTTACCTCAGTAATTTTTTTCATTCATTAAGGGAGTAGTAATCCAGACTACTAATCCATGAGCCAGACTAATCTACAGATAAACTGGTCATGCACCGCTCATGTCTAAGTGGAAGTCTCAGGTAATGTGAGTGATCTTGAACATCATTGAAATTGAATTAGATGAACCTGTTTTTTCAGGAATAACTCACATTTGATGTAATTTCACCAACATTCAAATCTAATCAAGACAAATGTGAGATTAAGTGGAGAAACGTGACACTTCTTAGTTTAGATAAATTAATCCTGGATCTGTTGTGTGTACAGTGAATGGGAAATAGTGACACCTAGTGGTAAAGTTAAGCATTTCAATAACCATTACCACAGTCTTCCAAAACATGGAAAAGAAAGTATGGTGACATTCCATTATCATTAAAACTCAAAATATGTTTATGTTGTCCATTCACGGTTGTACAGTGAAAGCAACATGGCCGTCAAAATAAATAAAAGAGTAAAACCAGAGATGGTTTCTGTTACATTGAAACCTTAGAAAAATGTTTAATGCAAATTTGTGCACATAAATCACATACATACAGTACAGTGCATACGTAAGGAATCATAAAGTATAAATGCTTCGAGTGTGTCAGGACATATAGTTGTAAAACAGCCTGCGATGAATCAGATGATAATGACTGAACCATTTGGGCCTAAAGCTGCGTCCACAGCAACCACAGTCTTCTGAACAGTGAGGGGGACAACCGATGTGTCGCAGTCTGATGTGTGGTTGAGCGTTTGAGGCTGGTGTGTGTGTGTGTGTGTGTGTGTGTGTGTGTGTGTGTGAGACCATTAGTTACAGAAGTCAACCTGTTTCCTCTCTGCATATTTGAGGTCAGGTACGAGGCTCAGCTCTGGCTTTATGCGCAAGTAGTGGCCCTGTCAGTCCTCAGTGTTGATGCAGATAGAAGAAGACACAAACTGATGTTCTGTGCTCCTACAATCTGAAGCCAAGACAATGAGGGAATGTCAGATTCTGAAGCTAGAAAATACTAAAAATCCTTTTAACCCTTTAATCTCTCGCCACAACCAAGACAACGAAACACACCATGTAAAAAAAAAAGTTAAAATATAAAACATGACATGATGGAAATGACAATAGATCAAGTATTCATAATATACAATAATAAGAGGTTAAAAATCAAAGCTAAAAAGGAATGTAGTTCTGGAAAAGTACCACTAGAGGTCAGCAAATATCCATGCTCAGATATCCAGTTAAACACTTGAAAGATTAATCTGCTGGGGAAAGTTATTTCTGCTTGTGGACAAACACTTGAAAGCCTCACAGAACCAGCTCAGGTCAGAATCCATCACCTCCACACAGCAGCAGCAGCAGCAGCAGCAGCAGCAGTAACAAACACTCCAGTTCAGCCAAATGGAGGTGATTACATTCTCAATAAGAAGTCTCACAGTAAAAATGACACGTTTCTGTTATTTTTTCTTTTCTTTTTTTTCAAATCTTACACATTTTAAATCGGACTGTGCACAGTGGTCTCAAATGTTTCATCCTGTCATCTGGACACTGTTACTGCATTGGGGACACAAATGATTCCCCTCATTTGGAAACTGGCTCATGCAGTTGAAGCGGACATTTGAACCTCTTCAGTTACACTGAAGATTTTAGTATTTGATCTGTTTTCCACCTCTGGTGGAGAAAAGTCTCTCAAGTGTGTCTGGCGTCTCCAGCATCGCAGTGTGTTGACAGACTTCAGTGTGTCCTCGTGTCTCGGGCTCAGTCTCTCGGTAGACACTCCTCCTCTGTGATGCCCTGAGCCTTCAGCTCCTCCAGGACGTTGTCCAGGTGGCCGGGGTCCGGGTAGCCATGGCCTGTCAGGTTGGACCCAAACTCTGTCTTGTGGTGCACCTCGTTCCAGATGACCGTGTCGGACTCGCCCGTGGTGCTGGACGTGCCCACGGAGAAGATGAGGCGGCGGTCCCACGCCACCAGGAGCAGCCTCAGAACCTGGTCGACGAAGATAAATGTCAGTTCATCGTCTCATTACATGACTTTTGAAATCATAAAAGACAGTTCCTCAGGTACCTTGCGTCCTTTCTCACTGTCCGGGAGGTAGCAGTGTCTGGGGAACCCACGGGCGGTGAAGGGTTTGCCTGGATTCGGATGCTCTGGACCCTAAAGAAAGATTTCATGACATCGTCGGATTAAAGACTAAACATCTAGCATCAAGATAATCATACATGACAGGATCTCTCCAATGTACCTGGATGCCAGGAGGGATGTTGTAGATGATCCGGATGGTTTTACAGTCCGGGTGTCCAGGCAGCGAGTGCGGGATGACGTGATACTCCATCTTGCCCGGGGGCTGGTTTCCCGTCTTCACCCCATAGATGGTCTTGCAGGTGGGGCACTGCAGGCTGCCGTCCTTGTTTCCATTGTTGTACATGGCCACCAGGCACTGAAGGTGGTACTGGTGCCCACACTGTGCCAGGCGGCCCACCGACTCGGCCCGGGAGATGCCACCTACGCCTGGGCCCTTGTAGCCGGACGGTCCGGCCAGCGCCTCCATGCAGATGGTGCAGTCCTGCGATGGAGAAGAGACAAGATTCATATCTGATCCAATCGGATACGAGCGCGCACTGAAAACGCTTCAAATCCACGAGGACCTCACCTCCTCTGGAGGATTGCGCACTTTCTGCAGGTATCTCTTCACCACCTCCTCGGGGGTCTTTCCTGTCACATGACATAAGAGAATGAGTTAAGTCTGAAAGTCCGTCTAAGTTAAAGTCAGGCCTCCTCCTCGTCTCTGTGCTCACCTTTACGGGCCTGCTTCTTGGTGGTCTTGCGGCAGCAGTGGCCCAGACCGGGCACAGGCTTGATGTCACCCTTGCTGACAGGTGGAGGATGAAGCACCAGCTTGGGCGGACGGGTCAGACAGACGGGGAGCCCTGCTGCACTCATCAGGATGCCTGTAATACCTGCAACCAGCCGGAGGACACATGGAGATTAGGGGTTTACTCATATACAAGTTAACGCGACATCAAAGTGTCATTATGCTTTTCACCAGTAGGGGGATTAAATTAGCACGATGTCCGTTTAAAAGCCTTAGAAGCTGACGTTGGGACTTGACTTCAAGTAAATACGTCTTAATTGTCCGATATGGTTCTGTGTATATTTACCTGCCAGTGCTGGATGCACCGGGCTGGATCCATTCAGGTTCTTCACTGGAACGGTCGGCACACTGAAACACACGAAGAAGAGACATTGAGCATCAGACACGTGACTCCACTAAAAATACACCCACAACGGGTCAGGTCAAGTCGGCAGCACCAGTTTCAGGGCTTTAAAATCAGCTGAGTCAAATGTAAATTACACACAGCAGACGGACACGGCATATGCCAGTGGCCGTCTGACCTGGTGTGGGCGGTGTTAAGGAGCTTTGCCGAGTCATGTGGAGGAACAAACAGGTGAGGTGACATGATGATCAAATGGCACTTCCTGCCATGTGAGACTTTAGATTTAAGATGACAACACGTGATGAATAAGTTGATGTTCATTATGGGATGTGACCAATGATGTGCTTGTTTTGAACAAAAATGGAAATATATTGCATGTTAAATACGCATGTGTTGTGGTTAGAAGTCAAAATTAAGTATTTTCTCATTCAAATGAGAAAATCTCTTCATGTTTAGTTAAAGCAGAAACACTAACATCTTCTAATCAAATTAATCCATTAATTATTTTACAGTATTAATATTGGAAAAAAAACCTGAAAAAACAGCTGATGTTGAACCTCATGAACCTAACCTCTCCACATACAGTAATGTCATGGAAATAGTTTAGAGTATTATCACAATGTTGCCATAACAACATGGATACAGAAACATGATCAGGAATCCTTTCTAAATGCTCCGTTTAAATATGCTTTGAAAAAACACTGAATAATCCCAAAACATATCTATAGTTATAATTCAACACATATTTCCTATATTATCCCCATTATCTATTCACATATAGAAGAAACCCACCCAATCTACCATGTATCTACACTATGATCATCCAGTGTCAGTGAGAACTTACGGTCTGCCGGTCTTTATCACCGTCATCTCTGCTTCTTGAAATCACACCACAAATCAAATCAGTCAAAATATTCCAGTCTCCACTCCGTCTCTTTTTATCGATGTTAACGGCGACAGGTCCGAGTTCTGCTGCTCTGTGTGTGAGTGTGAGCTGCAGTCGCGTCCTCTTCCTCTTTTATAGAGCTAATCCACCTGATTCCATCTGTTGACCACAACCTGGTCACAGGCCAGAGATTCATCCCAGCGGGGGATTACCTGTGAGTTCCTACGTCACACTGCCAGGCTGTCATACAGTACCAGTGACACACAGAACTTGAAGAACTACTCTACATACTTGTAAAATTATAATGATGACATTTATAAATACTGAAATAATATAATCTAATCAAATCTTTTGGGGAAAATCTTCTAAAAAATTGCAGTTCTCACCACTTTCAAAAGTTCAGTCATATCAATCAAAATATGTGATTGTATGAATTTTACGTTACAGTCACTGATATGATCGATTGGTCAGTAAGTCAGTAAGATTACACTGGTCTATTAGAATGTAGAATTGTTTTATTTTTGTTTAGTATTATCTTATTTGTCTTTCGTGTTTAATTTTAATGACACAAAATTATTATTATATATTATTTTTTATCAAATTCTATGATTATCCCCATGAAAACATTACATGTATATTGTAACTGTAAAGTTTAATTCGATTGATGGACCTTTTTTGGTACAGAAAAAAACAAAACATGTCAGGAGGTTATTAAAAATTACACGTACTAAACCTTTAACTAGGATTTAAGATGATAATATAAATGCTGAGGATACAGCTACAACATGAGAACTCTCACTAGGCCGATATATACACGGCTCCACTGTATACGTGCAGATTGAAATGGAAAACCGGACTGTAAACATCTGAGCCGGAAACAGACTAACTGTACTGTTCAGATCCTGCGGTGGTCAATCTGATTACACTGCACTGTCTTACTATAGTGGTTTGTTTACCAGTAAGGTGTCCAAGCCGGGGCATTAGCTTCCTCATGTGATTCACAAAAACGTGCAGCTGATCTGGGTCGGACCTGAGCACTGAGCTGTGTGTGTGACGTGTGTGAAGCTGAGGGATATAATGAAGGAAGGTTCAAAGGGCAGAAGGACAGAAGAGGAGAAAGGATGGGAGGCACGAGGAAGGTGGGGAATGTCAGCGAGTGGTGTATCTTGATCCTAACTAATCTAATGGCTTTAGAGCCTCCTCCATCTGGATGGACTCGCTCAAACATATGGCACCACTCACACACTTGACACAAACAATGTGAATCATGTTCTATAATAAAAGTTCAGAGAAGCTGAATGACTCTCTGATGCAGATGCATGAAGTTTGGAGGCTGCGACACACATGTAGAAGTCAGGTGTGTGTGTGTGTGTGTGTGTTTAGGGTGAGGACGACAGGTGCGTGAGACCAAAGACGACTCATCATTGTAATAATCTGTGACGTCACAGATGCCTCACACTTTAACGCCCCAATAACAAAACCATCTGCTCCACTCATTTCACTGCAGGAGAACAACAATAATAAAGTCACACCTTCAACTCCCACAGCTGAGTCCTACTGGTGTGTGTGTGTGTTTAGTTGTAAACAACACATATGAACATAACACTACTAAACACTGGTAACTGTCTATTCTGAATATATGAGAACACTTTGTATGTGGGTATGTATGTATGTATGTATGTATGTATGTATGTATGTATGTATGTATGTATGTATGTATGTATGTATGTATGTGTGTGTGTGTGTGTGTGTGTGTGTGTGTGTGTGTGTGTGTGTGTGTGTGTGTGTGTAAAGCACTAGGAGGGTGATGATGATGATGATGATGATGATGATGAGTTGTGTTCACTCATTAGAAAGGGTAGAAGGAGAGAAGAAGGGCAGAGTAGAGAGTCCTGAGGCTGAGGGGATTACAGAGAACTCTGCTCTGTGACGACGTTGCAGCAGCAGCAGCAGCAGCAGCAGCAGGTGAGACCATCTGCTGTGCAGAGAACAACTCTCACCTGATATGTTGAAGGAACAGGTCAGTCACACAGCTCAGATTAGCAGAGCTGTGATATTAAGACTCTGCTGTTGCTGCTGCTGGGTATTAATGACGATTAGCTGCTGCTCACGTTAAAGAAAGTCAGGATTCAGAACATATATCATTCCAGTGTTCAATCAATCTATTACACTCTGTGTATCATCATTTAAAATAGTAATAACAATCATAATAATCGAGAAAACTGCAAAACTAGTTATGACTAGTAACTGGGATAAGATGAAATATAGATGCTTACAACCAGTCAAATAAATACTTGCCACCAGCAGCAAAACACAAAGTGATGATCAAATAATTGGTGACCACCTGTGTCCTCATACAGTGAGTCACAATCAACTGATAATCCAACGCCCTCTAGAGGCAGGACATGGAAACAGAGGCGTCTGTCACATGTTGACAGTGGATGATGCTGCGCTTTCGATGAAAAGCAAAGTACATTATTTGTATCTTTTTTTAATGTGTTTTTATTATCTGTCACGGCTGCCTCTCAACTAAACATAATACTTCAAAACAAAATACAACAACAGGAACTACTTGTTGATGTCTGGATGAAGCTAATCCACAATGTGGACTGTGTGAGAGTCTTCTACTTTGAAAGCTCCTCATTGTTTCCCCTCTGAAAAGAATGGAGCCTGTGGACTTTGTCACAAACATTAAAGGCTCACTCATGCTAATGAGCGCTGATGTCTCACACACACACACAGACACACAGACACACTGTGTAATAAGGTGTTAAAACACATGTAGAATTCCTGACACTGCCTGTTCTATTGCATTCATTTTGTTGCCCATATGCACCATGAATCATTATAGGATGTGATCACTGGGAGTATCTGAACTGAAATATTTTAGGGAAACCTGGGCACTGAAAATATTGATCCAGAGATGGGAATATGTGAAATGTGAAGGATTATAAGATGCAAAATTATAGATTTGATCAAAGGTGTCATGTGACAGTGTTCGTCCACTCACCCAGATGCAATGAGGGCACGTGACTGAGCCATGGCGATCCGCTGCAGTGCCGGTCGGCTCAGTCCGGCCAGGCTGGACCGGGGTGGCAGCGGAGCGGCGCAGGCAGCGGCGCCGGATGACGACACCGGGCCCAGGACCCGAGCTGAGGGTGAGGGCGTGCATGTGGAGGCAGCTGTGGAGATGAGGGCGGGGCCTGGAGAGGGCAGTGCAGGGACAGGACAGGAAACCGAGAGGGACACGGAGGAGGAGGCTGAGGGGTGAGGGGCTGGGGTGGGTACTGATGAAGAAGAGGAGGCGGGGGGCGGAGGGGGCGGCGGGGGCGGGGGCAGGGGTGGAGGTGGGGGCCGGGTGGAGGAGAGGGAGAGGGCGGCGGTGGCTGAGCCGAGGAAAGAGAGAGAGTGAGGGAAGCCTCCAGCGAAGCCCAGACTGGGGCCACTGACTCCGCTGGCCCCCACGATGCTCACACCTCCCCCCCCTCCCATCCCACCCATACCGAAGCCCCCAGTCGCCCCGATCATAGACGTCCTGTTGGGGGAGAGTGAGCGGGAGAGGGAGGGCGGCCGAGGGAGGGTCAGTGAGTATGAGCCTCCCGGGACGTGGTGACTGCTGATCTTGGGACTGGGGGGTTTGGTCTGTGGTGGTCTCCGGCCCAGAGTGTGAGCGGTGGCCATGGCGCCCGCCTTCACGCTCAGCACCAGCATGCATTGCTGACAGGCGCAGGGCTGACCCAGAGAGGTGATGGCCGACGCCGGGAGGGCGCCGCTGGGGTACGCGCTCCCATTCCCCGTCCCGCTGTTGCTCATCCTGAGCCCCATGCCCACTCCTGACACGTCCACGCCCAGCAGTCCTCCATGGCTGGGCACGGACATGGGTCCCCAGGCGTGGTGGGACTTGGGCAGGGGCCCGGACACCAGCGGGTACGCCAGGTCGGAGCGGCGCTGGATGCGCCGGCAGCGCTGCGTCTGCCCGTTGATTTGGGTCATGCTTTCAAAGTCAATGAGGTAGCAGAAACCCAGCGGCGCCAGGTCCAGCCAGGGCTGCTGACGATCCCGTGCCGCCTGGATGGCGATGCCCACGTCCGTGTCGTACGCCGTCCAACTGCCGGCGTCGTTCTCCCACTCCCACAGCCAGCCCTGGCCTGGCGCCGAGGTGGGGTCGTAAAAGCTACGTCGTACCGCTCGAAGGGTACCTGGGGCAGAGGTCAGGGGTCAGGACACGAGACAAGACTTCACACACGTTTCAAACATTGCACTCTAGTGTCTTTGAATGTTACAAACATTAAATAAATATATACATCCTGAATTTTCCTGAAATGAAGATGCTCGGTGACGAGACACAGACACAGAGAGAGGTCAGTTGCCTGTGGATTTCCACCCTCACAAATTCAACATGTCTGTATTTACTTGCAAAGAATTTGGGCAAACAGGTTGCCCCTGGTAACAGCACACAGTGTTCCGATTTCTGATTGGCTGGCAGCCCTGATCCCAACCAGAGCTGGCTGTGTTTGCTTTCCCAGGCTGTCCAGAGAAACTCCGCTCCACTTCCAAACCCTTCCAGCATCACACTCTGTCTCCAGGAGGACGACACACAGTGATCTGAGATCTATACTCGCAACAGCAGAATCCACTGTTATCTGCCACTTTCCCATTATCATTGTGCCTTGTTTTATAACTACTCAGCATTTCTGAGTCTCCAGAGTGACGACCTCATGACCTCTGTGTGGCTGGGAGGCCGACGTGGTTCCACTAATATGTGATGATGATGATGACGATGATGATGATACCCACAACAGTCCCCAGCTTCTCATCCATACAGTACGTGTGACCACATCACACAGACAATGGCTGAGCTCATTCACTGAATCTGCTCCCATTGACCCCGTTTTCATCAATGACCGCAGACTCATGAAATCCCCCCTCCCCAACACACACACACACACACACACACACACACACACACACACAC
>JAFBJT010107959.1:313076-320283 GCA_016785325.1 Chascanopsetta lugubris | reverse complement strand
TGTCCAGGTACAGGGTGACCCGCAGGGCCTGGCGGCTGCCCTCCACATGGTAACACACCGGCGTGTCTGCACATAAATGTACACACACACACACACACACACACACACACGCACACACACACGAGCAGGGAGAGGGGACAAGTTAAGACGACTGGGGAAAGATGCAGTTCACAGGGTGGCCAGTTGAGGCTGTCAATCTCCTTAGACTTCCATGTGAAAATGGTCACCTTCAGCACCCATGACAATTCCACAGGGGTTACATATTGTAATGACTCGCTTATTTTTATTCTATTTGAGTTTCAAATTGCGCACGATTAAGGGCCGTGGCCTCTAGAGTGAGACCTGGCCCGTTTTGTGAATGCTGCATTCAACAGCATTCAGCATGTGTTGCAGCATGGGCCCACCCCCAGCTCTGCCTGTGCTCAGCCTCCTTGCCCATTTTTGGATAGAACCAGGAAGTAGGCGGAGTTAGGCATCGGCAAGACGACCAATGCGTGACTAGCCCACTACGAGCCTCATTAACACTCTGCAGAAACATGGACGTCTTTATAAACAGTATACGGACATGACTTCAGCTCCTATTTTCATTCATTGCCCCGCCATCACAGAAAAGTCCAGACTGCTCTGATTGGCCAGCTGGACCAGTCTGATGTGATTGGTTCATCTGCACCCAGCTAAAGTAGGAAGTGGAAGAAGGAATCAGACTCTTATCGACGTCAACTAGAACAGGAAGTAAAGTGAAAATGAAGATTTGTTAAGCAGTTTCTGGAAAAAGAGCGCCCCCCACTGGTGTGGCATATTAAGATTTTTTTTCAGAATATGAGTCCTTTAATACAAGTAACATTTTAAAGGTGCAGTGTGCAAGATTTGGGGACATCTAAGAGGTGAAGTAACATGTTGAATCCATCACCTCACCCTCACCCTTCTGAACATGCAGGAGAACCTATGGTCAACTGCAGTTGTCATTAAAACTCAATAGGTGTTTAGTATGTCCACTCTGGGCTACTGTAAAAACATTAAGGGTATTGGGAAAAGAATGATATATTTAGGTGATTATAAATTCATGAAAATATCTGTCAGGTTCCGTCATTTTCGTATCATCACTTCCTGTTATATCGTGTAGCCCTCACTCCTCCATGTGTCGGTCATAATTCCCGTTCCGCCTTTATTGTTACCGACCCGTTTCTGTATCCTGACCTGCCATTAAGGCTGCACGAGAGGAATGGAGACATGGGTTAGAGGGTTCTGAGCACCCGTTCGTGGTTTGGACTGACCATAGAAACTTGGAGTACCTCCATGCCGCATGACGCCTCAACCCTCGACAGTCCAGATGGTCCCTGTTCTTTACATGTTTCCAATTCACGGTAACGTAGCGCCCTGGTTCTGAGAATGTGACTGCCCTCTCTCGTATGCATGATAAACTGGATATTGTAAAAACTCCACAACCTGTTTTGCCCAACCACATGGTGGTGGGCTCTGTTGTTTGGGAAGTCGAGGGGCGGGTGCGGAGAGCGCTTAACCAAACCCCTTCCCCGGCTTCCTGTCCTAATAACTGCTTGTTTTGTTTGAGTCATTGCGGTCCCAGGTTCTCCGCTGGCGCCACTCCTCCAAGTGGTCCTGCCATCCGGGGGTGAGGAGGACAACCCTGCTCATTGGCCGTCACTTCTGGTGGCCCGACAGCCTCTGCCTGTTCCAGATCGCCCCTAGTTGTACGTGTCCCTGGACTTTGTGACTGGCCTGCCGCCTTCGGAGGGGAAGACCGTCATCCTCACGATAGTCGACAGCAAGATGGCTCACTTCGTCCCTCTGGCCAAACTAACCAATGCCAGGGAGACAGCCGAGGCGGTCCTCTTCCACGGTCTCCCCAGGAACATCATGTTCACAGTTCATGTCAACTCTGTGGGCAGAGTTCTGCACCCTTATCTGCGCCAGACCCAGCCTCTCATCTGGATATCATCCGCAGTCCAACGGGCTGTGTATCAACCCCCCTTGTTCCCAGCGCTGGAAAGGGAAGTGCAGGTCGTCTCTGCCGCAGTCCTGGTGCAGCGATGCCGCAGCACCTGGCTCCGGGTCCGTCGCAAGCTCCAGGACTCATGGGCAGCCATTTAGGTGGCGGCCGACCGTCGTCGGTCTGAGGCGCCGCAGTACAGCATTGGCCAGCGGGTGTGGCTCTCTACCATAGACCTTTAGCTGCACCACCCATGCCGCAAACTAGCCCTCTGTTTCATTGGTCCCTTTCCTATCACCAAGGTGGTTTCCCCGGCTGTGGTCCATCTGCGCCTTCCACCCACTATGCCCATACACCTCACCTTCAATGTCCCGAAAGTCAATCCCACCAGAACCGCCCCCCCCCTCTCCTCCTCGTGTCCTCGACGGTGGCTTCTTGGACTCTCATCATCAATCACTCGTGGACTGGGAGGGCTATGGCCCTGAGAAACGCTCATTGGGGACATTCTTGACCCCTCATTAATCGAGGACTTTAACCGCTCCAGAACCCATTAATAACCTGGTCTTGTTGTCACGTGCTTGTCTTGTTGTGTGCTATGTATCAGATTTACTTTAGCCTTGTAACTTCTTGTCAATGAAATATAGTCTTCGTTTTTCACCTGTCACGTTTATCCTGTCATTTTTTATTCATTGTTCAAATCCTTGTTGCTCTGTTTAGTTCCGTTTTCGTGTTCCACGTATTGTTTAGTCTTCGTGTTTCTGTTTTCCACATTCTGTAAGTCGTGCTCCCCTCTACCGTCTGATTGCCGGTTGTATTTTTATTGTCCGTGCCTCTAGTTCCTGGTGCCTGTTCCGTAGCCTGAAGAGTTGTGTACTCTGTTCCTTGTTTCCATGCCGTCTGGTAGTCGGCCTTAAGAGGGGGCACTGTCATGTTCTGTCATTTTCGTATCCTCGTGTATCACTTCCTGTTATATTGTGTAGCCCTCACTCCTCCGTTTGTCGGTCATGTTTACTTCCTCTCGTGTCTCTCTCTGATTGCCCTGATTCGTGTCACCTGTGTCCCGTGTCTCACCTGCTCCCTGTTTCCCTTGATTGTCATGTGTATACAACCCTTGCTTGTCTGTGTCTCCTTGTCTTGACGTCACTTCGTGTTTTACCACACATCGTCTCACACCACCTGTGACTAGATAATTCCTGTTTAGACGTTATTGTTACCAACCTGTTTCTTTATCCTGGAATATGACTTTGCCTGCTCCTTATTAAAGTCTGTTCGCTTCCTGAATCTTGCCTCTGCGCTTGGATTCTCCGTCCAGTCCTGACAATGTCATTGTTTTGTAATATTTTTTTGAAGTGACAAAAATGACCAAATCTTACACACTACACCTTTAAAAGAATTTGTCACGCCGTAAACTTTTCCAATCCTGCAAACAATACATGACTAGTAATCATGTTTATCTCTGACACTGATGTGCGCTGATGCCTCCTAACATTTTCCAACCACCAAATCTCTGAAAACAGACAACATGACCTTTCCGGAGCAACCTCTCGGTCAGTGCTCTTCCCTGGAGAACCCATCTAGATAATCCTGAGGAATTGGCTGTGATACTCCAAAGCTGAACTCCGTAGATACAAAGACACCATCAGCAAATCAATACTGTGGAATGGCGGCTGTGGCGGACTGAGCTGAGTGTTTTTTCCATTAAATCATCCGAGACTTTAAATTCAATACAAGCATCACAATGTGCTACATGCAACACTGAAAATCCGCGGCCTGCTCCTTTAATGTGAGGTGTGTGTCACGCATTTCTTTTGAGCTGCAATCTCTGTCGGCCATATTGAGGCGGCTGAAAGGAGACGCGGTTGTTATTTGTATCCGCTGGCTTTTAGACTCCCGGCCGCCCGGCGTCACCTTCAGGGAATTATAGATACTGAGGTTATTAAAGGTACAAACAGGCCTAGGGATCTTAGAATCAAAACAATGTCTGCTGCAGCTGCAACACTGGGATCTGACCTTGAGCATTTTAAGGTGAAGCCCAAATTCTATTTGTAATTTTCCCCCTACTAGGGGGAATATTACTACCACCTACAAGGTATTTTTTCCTTGAAAAGTTTGGAGTTGTGGGAAAGTTTATTACCCGGGTAAATGATAAAGTTCCTGTGGTGGAAAAGGGGCTAGTGCTAGCTGAACTGTCCTCCCTACACTGTCTCCTCCGCTTGGCTTCAAGCAATAGTCGGACAGAGGGGGTGTTAGCTTTTGCCAGAGGGTTGATAAGTGGGGGTGTTTAGCCTGCTCTTGCTAGCTTTTCCAGAACCGTGACCCTTGGCATTAACATGGTGGGTGAACGGGGAAGTGCGGAACAGTGCAAGTGGGTTCCACCAATTGGCGTTCTTCTGCACACAAGCCCCGCCCCTCACAAATTCTGGGGAGTCTGAAAAGTCCTACTAGGTACCTTTTTCCAGGGAGAGTTAATTACCTGGGTAAATGAGAAGAGGTTTTATGGTGAACAAGGGGCTAATACTAGCTGAGCTGTCCTCCCTGCACTGTCTCCTCCACTTGGCTTCAAGCATGTCAGACAGAAGGGGTTTAATCTGCTATTGCTAGCTTTTCCAGAATATGAGTATGATTGGCAATACCCTAAAATAAGCCCATTAATATATATTTGCATGAGGAGCAGGTCCCCTCTATGGGGGCCGCCATGCTTTCACAGTAGTAAAAGTGGACGTAGTAAACATTATTTGAGTTTTAATAACAACTGATATCGACCATAGGTTCTGCTGCATGTTCAGAAGGGTGAGGGTGGGGTGATGGATACAACATGCAACTTCACCTCTAGATGTCGCCAAATCGTACACACTGCACCTTTAACACAAGGACAACGATGCCGCAGACTCCGCCCTTGTGTAAGATGATTCATGGGGCCTTTATGGCGATGCTTTATCTCCCTATTTCAGTCAACAATGTTGATTCCACCCTCCAAAGAGAAACCATACATCCACATAATGGAACTTTATTCAGAGTGGGTGTGACCATAAGGGGCCGTCTGCAATGAAAGGGAAGGGTGGATAGAGTCTCTTACTTGCTACGACACACTCGTCCTCCAGTTGTCGGAAGAACACAGTGACTTTGTCCAGGTCCACCAGGGCAGCCTTGGTGTCCTCCAGCATGGTGCGCTCGTCTTTCTGTCACAGCAGAGACACAAACATTTTGAGAGGCGGCCACGTGCGAGTGTCAATCGTTACAGCGTAGGTTCATCTTTGGCTTTACATGCAGTGGGTGAGAGGAGGGGGCGGGGCTTGGAATTCTCAGAATAAGGGGCCATAAAGCAGTCACGATTTTCACCTAGGGGCCCCAAAATATGATTACTAATGATTTTAAAACATACAATAACAAGTCCAATGTATTCGAATTTGCATGGATACTTTGCACCAATACTGTAAATACTTAATTAACATACATCTGCACAGTATATTTTTAGTTGTATTTTTGCAAGGTTTAAATTTCTTATTTTTTCACAGTCTCTCTTTTATTCATGTATTTTCCTTACAATAAACACTATGAATCTTTAAATCTTGTTGATGATGCAAAATGGCAGCCATGGCAGGGGACCAGCTGATATAGTAAAGACATAGGGGTCATTGTACCGAAAGTAAAAACAACTATTTGTAAATTCAAATAATATCACAATTTAAAAAATAGATTCTTTCTATATACAATTTCTGCTCACAGAAAATAATGGAAATGATGTCACTCAAATTTTACACACTGGACCTTTAATCCATTACTTGTTTCCTTTTAACTCTATAGCTTTGACTCAAATTCATATTTTTGTTTACATACGGAGGAGGGGGATCTATTTCTAACTTGCTTATTTTCATTCTATCAATTTGAAATTGCGCACAATTAAGGGGTGTGGCCTCTTGATTGGCACCTGGTTCGTTCCGTGGATGCTGTGTCAGCACCATGGGTCCACCCCAGCTCTACCTGTGCTCCGCCCTCTTTGCCTTTTTCGGAATGTCATATTCATTGTCAGTGAAGACGACCGACAGCAAAAGTCACTTCAGGGGTCAATCAGATTTCTGCTGGGGCCCGTGTCTTGATCTTTCACCTTAACTCTAACAACCCTCTCCATCCTCACCAAATGTGGCGCCAGCGTGGACTGGAAGTGCAGCAGGACGCCGATGGCCGATATCTGCTCCAGCCACTTGCGGCTGGTCTCCTTGCCGTCCTCCTCGTACTCTCCGGCGTTGTTGAAGCGCGAGCGAAGCGCCGCCAGCAGCTGCTCGGCCAGCGTGCACAGGGCGCCCGTGACCGCCTGGCAGAAGATCACGTCTCGCCGCAGCTGCAGGGACGTATCTGTGGGGGGGGGAGAGAGGGAGAGGAAAGGGAAGGGGGGGGGGGGGGGGGGGGGGGGGGGGAGAAAGAGAGAAGTGAAAAGGTCAAACCTCTTTATTACAAGTCTTGGACTTGCACCAGTACATATAGTTTATTCCATTAGCCTGACACCCCCTAAGAGCATGTGTCCCATTAACCAACACCACATGCCACAGAGCACAGTTCAAAGCCATGGCCCAACAACTGGCCTCAACCTGGAAACCATCTTCACTCTGGAAAAGCAAAGCACCTCTGACAAGTCCCGACTTTTTCAGAATTATTTAATTACATTGGAAACTAAGTCGTTTTTAAACATCTGCTCCATGTTAAGCCATGGGGCAGATGTGAAGGAAGGAAAACACAGGACACAAGACCATGATCTATCCAAATGAAAAATAAAATAAAACTAAAAAAAAAAATGAAAACAGATCAAAGAATTGTTTTTTTTTTAATTAACAATAAATTATTCCAAAAAAACAACCGCTCCAGAAATGTCAATTAATTAATTGATTTCTTAAATTGGAATGAAAGAAACACTCTAATTTTACATATCCTCAAGACGTTACAAAACCTCAGAAAACATAGAAAAAATAAAATCTTCAATGGAAGGCAAGGAATACAATTCGGCATCAATTTATGAATAATTTTAACAAGACAAATTCAGAATACACTTTTTCTTTTATATTTTCAATTTGTATGTTATTAATTTATTTTTCTCCCCTTTCTTTTATTCATTATTCATATCGACTCATTTATTCATTTATTTTTTTCATCTGCTGTACAACTATTTGGTTATTTACTCAGTACTGTGATCTTTTAAATGCATATGAATATGAAAGTTTATAATTTTATACCCATGTAATTGTGCATGTGACATTCTTTTCTAAA
>JAFBJT010107959.1:298076-310576 GCA_016785325.1 Chascanopsetta lugubris | reverse complement strand
GGCAGCCATGTAGCTTGTCCTGTTTGTCTGAGGAGATCCTCATGTCACAAGGCAGCTCGTCTCCTGATGGTTAAAAAAAAAACGACAAAAACAAAAACGATGAGTAAGCATTACGCTTATTCTTTATTAGACCATCTGCGTGTATTTAATGAGCTGTATCCATCTGTCAATGTAAACTGGTAATGAACACAACATAGTGATAAACACACTGCGCTCACTGAACAGTTATGTGACAGCGGCGCCTATGAAATTGATCTGACCACAGACTCCGCCCACCATAACAGTATACACAGGAAGTATAGTAAACAAACAGTAAAGAGCAATAACAGTGGTCATATTTGTCCAGTCGCCATGTTTGCTTTTGCTTGTTTGGCGGATATATTGTATGTTCTCACACAATCCCTCATAAATGGAACTACATCAAAGCCACAAGTCACTTCTTTAAAGGTGTAGTGCATAAGATTTGGGTCATTTTTTATCAAAAGCAGTAAAAAACAATTATATCCTGACATTTTAAGAATTTATAATCACCTAAATGTTTTTTTTTCCCATTACACTAAATAAGCCCATTAATGTATATTTACATGAGGAGCAAGTCCTCTCTGTGGGGGCCACCATGTTTTTACAGTAGCCCAGAGTGGACAGACTAAGCATCTTTTGAGTTTTAATGACACCTGAAGTCGACCATAGGTTCTCCTGCATGCTCAGAGGGGTGAGGGTGAGGCGGTGGATACAAGAAGCAACTTCACCGCTCGAGGTCACAAAATCTTACACACTGCTACTTTAATGTGACTTTAGTGATGCCATTGGTTCACGAGACATTACCTGATCCCATCTCGTCGCTGCCAAGGTACGAGCTGTTGCTTCGCACGCTGGTGTAGGACAGGACGGAGTCTCTGTTGCTGTTGCATTCACTGCAATTAAAAACACACACACACACACACACACACACACACACACACAGCAGTGAGTACAACAATTCATTTGACTGCTCAACCACAGAGGGGGATTTGGAAGACAGCACCTTGTAATTACGCTGCCAAATAATCCCTGCGATTGTAACAGGGCCTCGGTTGATTTACAGTATGAGAGAGTGAAGGTCATTCAATGCTTCACACAAATATGTATTCACTCGACTGAGGCTGCATCAGACTGAGAGACAGTCCACGGATAATGAACACAGCACAAACAGCTCAGTGATCTGTGTTTTGAGAACAACGTGATGTGTTCAGTGATGATGGCTGTGTCTCATGGCTCGTTATCAGATAATTACCTCACAAAAACACAGGAGATAAAACCCTGTGCAACAGCTGACAAGTTAGGATGAGTTTGCATGAATTAAATGCACATAGTAAATACGTACAAATCTGCATACACACATACAGTATATGTGTGTATGCACACCATGGGATTTTGCAAGGATCATGTGGTGCCATCGGCCCGACACATCGTCAGTTGTATGCCCCAACCTCATCGAGTGTTTCGGCCACTTATAGCGAGACACCCTCAGTCGAGGAAGCCCCACCCCAGGCTGATCGGACCCGGGTGCGTGACGCGCCGATGCCACAACATGGTTACTTGGAAGCCCATGTTGCATCCCTACGTTTCAGCCACAGCCAGTGACTGCTCCGTTCTGCTGTAGTGGCAAGTTCTTTGATGGCTTTCCATTGGGCCTGTCCTCTGATACCCACTTCCTTCAAGAGCCTTGTGGTGGACCTGGCTACAAAGCCTCTGCAGCCCACCTCCACTGGCCACACCTACCCCTCCGCTTCAGCTGCTAGGTCAGCATACCGCAGCCTCTTCTGCTCGTATGCCTCATCGATGGCATCCTCCCATGGGATGGTCAGCTCCACGATGCAGCACAGCAATTGAATGGGTCGGCTGACCTCTTGGGTGGAGTGGCATTTTGCAAGGATCATGTGGTGCCAACGGCCCGACACATCGTCAGTTGTATGCCCCAACCTCATCGAGTGTTTCGGCCACTTATAGCAAGACACCCTCAGTCGAAGAAGGGCCACCCCAGGCTGATCAGACCCGGGTGCGTGACACGCCGATGGCACAACATGGTTACTTGGAAGCCCATGTTGCATCCCTACGTTTCAGCCACAGCCAGTGACTGCTCCGTTCTGCTGTAGTGGCAAGTTCTTTGATGGCTTTCCGTTGGGCCTGTCCTCTGATACCCACTTCCTTCAAGAGCCTTGTGGTGGACCTGGCTTCAGCTGCTAGGTCGGCCTCTTCCACCCGTATGCCTCATCGATGGCATCCTCCCATGGGACGGTCAGCTCCACGATGAAGACACGCCGGCAGGATTTGGAACAGAGGACCAGGTCTGGGCGCATGTTGGTTGATGCGATTTCGGTTGGGAAGGTGAGCCTCTGACTGAGGTCCACCCGCATTTCCCAATCCCGGGCTGCGTTTAGTGGGCCCCAATCCACAGAAGGTTGCTTGGTCCGCGGTTTCTCCCCTTCCCGAACGAAGGTTGTTTCCCGTGTGAGGGCTGGTTGGGCAATTGGAGGCATAGCGTTAGTGGTTACCCTCTTGTTCTCAAGTTCGGCCGCCAAACGCTTCAACACTTGGCTGTGGTGCCAGGTGTATCTTCCTTGAGTTAGGCTCATCTTGCAACCCACCAGGATGTGCTTGAGGGTTGCCGGGGCTGCACACTGGGGGCAGACTGGGTCCTCTCCATACCCAAGATGTAGGTTGGTTGGCGAGGGCAGGACGTCACATGTGGCCCGAATGATGAAGCTTAGCCTGTTTGACACCATGCTCCAACGCTCAGTCCAGGTGATTCTCCCTCATTTAGCTCTTTTCTTATTCCCCTCCTTTCCCCCCCCCCCCCCCCCTCCCACTTCATCCAGCTGCCTTGCTGCGCTTGGGAGACTGCTGTGGCACACTTGGCTGCTTCCTCTTGGGGGCACACCTCCTTCGCCACCATGTGCCGCCGTTCGGCCGGAGTCGCCTCCTGCCATGTGGGTGTCCTTGCTTCCAAGCCAAGGCCACCTCTGCCATGTTGGACGTGTCCCACTATATCCCAGTGTCTGAGGGCAGTCTTAGCTACTGCGACAGCTACACATGGCATCCATTTCCTCCCTGTTGCTTGGGTTGGAGCCGTCCCTCTGACGAAAGGATCCCGGGATTCTGTGAGAGTCATTACGAGCCTTGACTTAGCACATTTGTATTCCTCTACCAGGCTTGAAATTGGTAGGGAGAGAGCTCTTGCCATATAGCTCTTGCCACTTCCTCACTTGCGCGCATTCACCAGTCTCTCCAGCCAAATGGCGTGGGATAGAGCGACCTCATAGATGAGACGGGGAAGCAGTCCGAACTGAAAGCACCACAACTTCAGCTTTCCAGGGAGGGCCATGTTGTTGATCTGCTTGAGGCCACTCAAGTCCTGCTTGAGTTGCTCCACTTGCTTCGAGTCTTTGAGTCCTGCACTGTACCAGTGTATACCATATACTATACATATACATATATATATATATATATAAAATTAAGAAGAGTTTACACTATATTCTGAATAGAATGCGATACAACATCGAAAACCTGGTGTGTACATGTGCTATACTGTATACGTCCCTTAGCACGATCCCCATTATTCACAGTAGTAGTGAGTGACTACCAGCCACAACCCGACTTCACTGCCTTTGTCTCCCCTCACCAGGAAGTGTTTTGTCTGTGCTGCATGAGAGAGAAGCAGCAGCAGGAGTCAGACAAGGATATGAACCTGCCGGGTCTCTGATATGAGGGAGGGAGACAGAGCTGCTTTCATCACAGGGAGAGAGAGGTAATGATATTTTTATCATCTGGCTCAAAATCCTCAACTGACTTTTATACTCCCACACCCACACAGACACCCCATAATACTCTCATACACACAAATCTCCTCTTTGCCTTGAACCCACTTTATCTTCACACATTTATTTTCCTTTTAATTTGTTTCCAAATATAAACTCACCCCCCCTCCTTTGTCTGTCTATCTGAATTGTTCCCTCTCTGCTCATAGTGTTGTGTTTTCCAGTTGACTGCAGACACACACACACACACACACACACACACACACACACACACACAGTCTGTCACGCACAAACACACACGAGAGGTGATTTCCAAATTTAGCATCGCACACCTCCTGCCTGCCAAATGTGTGTGAGCACCACTGTGACAATTATCCTGCTTGTAGTAGCAGATCAGCGCTAAACCTAAAACACACACACACGCGCACACACACACACACACACACACACACAATGGGGTTCACACTGGCATGGAAATTCATCAGTTTGACATGTGGTTGAGAAAATGCTCACACACACACACACACACACATTGTGATTGGGCTCATTAACACCCGCCTCTTTAAATGTAGCCACGTCTCATTTGCATACAGTCTATATAAGGAGCTGCCATATGAATGAACAATGCCACTACAATAGCCCTGTACTTCATGTGTACTGTGTTTTCACCCACCACCATGGATGTATCAATAGAACAGGATACTGATTATCACCATTAAAGTCTATGGAAGCAGCTTTTCTGATATTATTATGTTTTTATTATGAATATGTTTACCAAAATAAAAGCATCATGACATTCAAAATATAGAATACAAGGCGTCCTGCAAAAAGTTTTACAGACGTCTAAATGACTATTGTGGTCTATGGGATACATACTGTTTGGGCCGCATGGGGACTTTTTTGTCGTTGCAGTACTGCGAGTGGCCACTTGGGAAAAATTGAAGGGAGGTGCTTTATCCTGTTCTATTAATAATGCATCCATGCCTGCCACGCTACTCCACTATACGTCACCACTAACAACAATGCTGTCTGATTGGCTATGATATCACACGAGTGACAGCCAATAGAATTCATAATGATGCAAGTGAACAGAATCGCATCAGATGGTTCAAGATCTGAACCCATTCTGAGGAGACACCAGGGACTAGGTCTTAACAGGGACATACTGGAGAGATGATGATTTATGACCCACACAAGGCACTAGGACTGGACGCTGAGACACTGTGTGTGTGTGTGTGTGTGTGTGTGTGTGTGTGTGTGTGTGTGTGTGTGTGTGTGTGTGTGTGTGTGTGTGTGTGTGTGTGTGTGTGTGTGCATGTGTTTTTCTTTCCCCTTTTGTCTCATGCTTTTGACGCATCTTAAATTGCAGTGATCTTCCTTGGGCCACATTTAAAGACCTTATTACAAAGTTGGTTAAAGGTGCAGTGCATGGAATCTCCATCTCAATCGTCTTTAAAGAGCCTCTCTGTGAGCAACATTTGCAAACCCTAACCCACAAATTCTGCATGCTGTACATTTAAAGGTGCAGTGTGTAAGATTTGCTGACATTTACTGTTGAAGTTACACATTTTATATCCCTCAGTTGTCATTAAAGCTCAACAGATATTTAGTACATCCACTCTGGGATACTGTAAAAACATGGTGGGGTAAAACATAGGGATGACCCACTCCTCATGTAAATATACCGAAAAGCTTATTTTAAGTCATACATTGTGGCAAGTACATTTCTAAAAATGTCCATACTTAATTGTTTTGTCATTTCATTTCAAGAGATATAAGAGACAAATAGTTGACCAAAATCTTACACACTGCACCTTTAAGTGTGGTTAAAGGTAGGTAGGGTTGGTAACACTTCTGAAGTTAAGTTAAGTTATTAAGAAAACACAACTTTCACAGTTCACAGGCCGACTCCAAAAGTGAGCCAATCCCCATAGACTCCCATGTTAAAATGATCAAGTACAGAGGTGGATGAAACATGACGCCACTTCCTCCACATTCCTTCCCCGTTCTCACATTATGTTTCTTACAGGCTACGCTCAGCCCGTGACCTCCGACTGTTCGGCTCGGGCTGTGGTGTGTCACCACCTCCACAGTCCTAATGTCTGATCCTCTCAGTGGAACTCGACCCCAAAACACACACACACACACACACACACACACACACACACACAGAATTCAACCATCTCATCCCTCAAAAACACAGTGAAACTTTTCATCCCATCCCAAACATCACACGTGGCGAGATTCCTCTGTTACCTTGAGCTGTTTTTCCACTGGGCTTCAAAACACCTCTGTGTGTGTGTGTGTGTGTGTGTGTGTTGTGTGTTGTGTGTGTATGTTTACAGCCGCCATTTTCCTTGACATTTTACAGCGATGAGGTCGTTGCCGTTCACATGCCGAGGCCGGGCCTTAATGACAGAGCGGGTGAGGAGGCCGCGCCCCAAACATTGGGCTGTATTATACACCAGTCCACCGCACCAACAACCGATAACTACATCTTAGTGGGTGGTGGAGGGTGGGGCTCAGTGGAGTCCACTGTACATACACAGACACATACACGTACACTCATACACACAGAAACATCTGAATGAACTGCCAACAAGCGGAATGACATAACCAGACCTGACCCAAAACATTTTGAAGTCATTTTTAGCTCCATCACGGTTTAAAATGCGAAACATCTGGAAGCAGTTACAGAGGTGGGGGGGGCCGGGGGCGGGGCGGGGCATGTGCTGCACTAGAGATTTAGGGTGAACAGGAGTTTCAGTGTTTTAAATGTTATTTAGAGCTTAATTACAAAATAAAGGTGTGACACAAAGTTCTCCTTTCTTATTCCAGCACTTATAATTCCCTGTGTACATATGTTTATTTTATAAAGTTTTTTTTATTCGTGTTTTTTTTTATATATCATTTCAAACTGCTTTTCTATCATAGCTAGTTCTCGAACAGGATTGGTTATATATTCATATTCTATGATAGGACATACCTGCTTTCTTTATTGCTATTGTGTTTGTGCAAATATGATGATGATCATGATTATTGCTTTGTGTATGTATGTGTGTAAGTGAATGTGTATATACAAATATATATATATGTATATATTACATGGAAAAATTAGTTTTTTACATTTATATGTGCATGTGTGTGTATATGTATAAAGAGTGTGTGTGAGTGTATGTATGTATGTATATATATATATATATATATACACACACACACATATATATATATATATATATATATATATATACTTATACATATATGTATGGATCATGATGTTTATATGTGTGTAAGTGACACATGTTTTAATATCTTTATCGTAAACAAAATTATTACGACTGCTATGTAATTATCATTATTAATTTATTATATGATTATTAGTATTATCGTTACTACGACTACTATTATTACTGCTAATATGTTAGAATTATTATAAAACTATTATCACTACTGTTTTTATTATTATAAATATGGCTATGATTATTCATCTTTATGCTGCTATTAATACTGTACCTGTCATTTCATTCGTAAATCAAGTGCAATCATGTGTGTGCAATTTCATATTTTTTTGTTTATGTAATGTTTCTTCTTTCATATCATTTGATCTTACTTGAATTGTTTCTTATATCTGTGTCTCATCAGTGAACTTTCCCCACTGTGGAATCATACATACGGTGGATCTTATCCTGTATGACTTCACCAGTTACCTGTAGGAGTCTCTGTAGCTCATGGTGTCGTGACCCGAGTCCTCCTGATCCTCCTGGTTCACCTTGAAGCAGACCCTCTTGATGCCGCCCTGCTCCACCTTGTCCTGGTCGCAGCCGTCCTCGCAGGGCGCCAGAGACGGCTGAGGGGACTCGCACACCGGAGGCTCACCCCCCTCCCCCTGGAGCTGGGTGGGCTCGGTGATGGACGACAACAAGCTGAAGGGGAAATCGATATGAATCGTATCAATAGCAACAACATAGAATACTCGTTATATATATACACTATCTAACATCTTCATACCCCTCCCCCACTGCGCCAACACAATACACGTCGCTCTCTCTCTGGATGGTATCCACGCCTCACTTCCTGTTCCTGTTCTGGGCCTGGCCCATACAGATTTGAAGCCAGTAGAATGTTGCTTTTATAAAATCCTGAGCTTTATAAAAGGGAAAGGGCAGATGATCAACGAGAGGCTGAGGAGCAGCCTCAGGAGGCCAAAAACTCCTGGCTCTTGAATGCAGACATCTTCACATGCCACCGTGACGGCTATGACATAATCAGGTCACTAATGAATACCATCTACGTGCCAAAACTGGATAATACCACCAGCTGTTATTGTTTAGAATATGTTTTTAATTGGAAAAAATGGACTTTTCAACGGGGACAGAGATAAGAGGATGACATGGACTTTAAAACAAGTCATTTTTTCATTATTCATGTAAATAATAGAATAATCAAATCTGATTAATTAAATGTGTCTATTAAATAGAATTTATAATAGAAGAAAATAGAAAAAATAGATAGATATTTATTAAATAAAATATATATATATTAGAAAGCATTGACACTTACACGTCTATCTGAGCCACATATTGTCTCATTTCCCTCACGGCAACATCCAGGCGGCTGTACAGGTGAATGTAGGCGTCCTGGGTCTCTGTGTCTTCCTGTTTGAGCAGGAAACTCAGGCCGCCTTCGCCATGGCCGCTGCGTCGACTGTCCATCAATCCCTCGCCTCCGTCCAGGGTCTTGTCCCCCTCACCGTCCACCTCGTCCCCCTCCAGCCCACAACAGCTCCAGCAGGGAGCTCCCATACTGGTCACACAGTGCTGGGTGTGGGACATGGGGTTCAGTTGGGCTGTAGGAGAAAAGAGAAGGAGAGGAAGAGTGGAGGAGGAGAGGAGGAGAGGAGAGGAGGAGAGGAGGAGGGGAGAGGAGAGGAAAGGAGAGGAGGAGAGGAGAGGATGGGAGAGGAGCAGAGGAGAGGAGAGAAAGAGAGGAGAGGAGGTGAGGAGGAGGAGGAGAGGAGGAGGTAAGAAGGAGGAGGAGAGGAGGGGGAAGAGAAGGTGAGGAGGGGAGGTGAGGAAGAGGTGAGGAGGAGAGGAGGAGGTGAAGAAGAGAGGAGAGGAGGAGAGGAGAACAGAGGAGGAGGGGAGAGGAGAGGAAAGGAGAGGAGGAGAGGAGAGGAAGGGAGAAGAGCAGAGGAGAGGAGAGAAGGAGAGGAGAGGAGGTGAGGAGGAGGAGGAGAGGAGGAGGTAAGAAGGAGGAGGAGAGGAGGGGGGAGAGAAGGTGAGGAGGGGAGGTGAGGAAGAGGTGAGGAGGAGAGGAGGAGGTGAGGAAGAGAGGAGAGGAGGAGAGGAGAACAGAAGAGGAGGGGAGAGGAGAGGAAAGGAGAGGAGGAGAGGAGAGGAAGGGAGAGTGTGTGTGTGTGAGAGTGTGTGTGTGTGTATACACATATATATATATATATATATATATATATATATATATATACACATATATATATGTATATATAGTAGTGACCCTTATGTGTGTTATTTGTGTTCACTATTAATGTGTCCCAGAATGTTCCAGAATGTTCACGTCTGATTGGTAGAGAGGGCTGGGAGGCGGGACTAGAGAGAACGCAGGCAGGTCGATGAGGGGAAATGAATGGGAGCACTCCGAGCGCTGCTGTGTTGACTGTTACAAAGGCTGAGGCAAACTCTAGCCCTACTGTTCATTACTCTTTAATAAAGACACTGTTGCCACATCAATCACCCGTCGTTATTCCACTGCGCACTCAAATATATACACACACACACACACACACACACACACACACACACACACACACACACACACACACACACACACACACACACACACAGGGCTCTCCCTAAACAATGGAACAATGGCGCTGCACCGTCGTACCGATTTCCAGATTGAGGGTGTTACGCAGCAGATCGATCCGCACACACAGACGAGCGCGGTTGTTCACGTGAACACTGCCCCCCATATATATACATATATATGTGTGTGTGTGTGTGTGTGTATAAACTATGGGTTGGGTTCGGTACAGGGCCGTGCATGGGTGAGTTCCCTGTGTAGGTATCGGTCGGATCTGCTTGTGCTGCCAGACAGAAAGATGCCGAGGCTCTTAAGAAAAGCCAAACATAATGCATGACGTCATGCAGCACCCGAGCCAATCTGGCAACCCGAGCCAATCTGGTACCTACACCGGAACGGCAGCTGTGTGTTTATTGTCTGCCCGTAGCTACGCGTGCAGCCCGTGAACGCCATGGCTACTGCTGGAGAGAAACCAGAGCTTGCAGACCTTCCTGCATAGGAACACTTCGGCTTATTATTAAATATTGCAATGGAGAAAGACGAGTGGAAAAAACGAGGGCAGTGTGCCGACATTTTTCAGCCGAGATCTGGTATGTTTTTGGCAACAACAAACATGCTAGCTCACTTGAAACAGCACCATCCACGTGTGAATATCACTGGGGGAAAAAAAAACTACATTGGTGCAAACGCAGCTGTTTATGTTTTGCATTTTCCCAGTTCCCAAACCACGACCGAGGTACGGACCAAACCGGGATCGTTACACCTTATGTGTGTATGATTAGATGAGACTGTTCGTCTTCATCTGCTGATGAATTTGTTCATTTATACTCATTAGTGATTACGTCAACATTACACATTGGTTGCGAGAATACACTCAGCCGCTGCACCAGAAGGATAACTGAGTTCTTTGTGAACAGGAGTACGACATTTGTATAAATCAAACCATAATATACAGCCCCCAAAAACTGTTGTCGTTTCTGCAGGATTTTCGCCAAGTCTCAAACTAGCTGCCTTTGAGGTGGAAGGCAACTGCCCTAACTACTGAGCAAATGATGATAAATTGTTGGTCCATGTTTATTTAGAAAGCTTCATTTAAAAATAATAATAAATAATAAATATTGCTTTATTATTTTAATATTATTTATAATTATTATAAATAAATAATAATAATAATCAAAGGCTTCAAATCAGTTTGAACTAACAGTGAAGCAGAGACGACGTTCCAAGCTTCAGAAGTCATCGGTCACGTGACAGTGGCGTTTTGATACAAGCCCCAACACAGGGTTTGGGATCACTCCAGTTCAGGTAGAGCGACACGGTATCATTTGCAGACGCTGCTAGCGGTTAGCATCCGGCGGCGCTATCTGCCGAGGGCGTCCTCACGTGTTATTGCTTTGACTGTGAGCGGCATCCCTCCCTCGGCCAACTGAGCTTCTCCACAGTGTCGTGTCCAACTTAAAGACAGCACATCCCCGAGCCGTTCTCCTCATCACTGGGGATTTTAACCACGTTTCCCCGTCTGCCACTCTCCCCGACTTCCATCAGCGAGCCCGTTCACATGACACTCAAAACTCGCTCCTTATCGGATTATTTGATTATAGTGATGTGATGATTCAAGTGCTCATGTAAACGGCATACTCTGATTTCATTAACTCCGACCCTGACGGGATGGGAGGAGAGTTCATTTAAACATATAAAATGATTAAACAATGTTGATCGATACACCACAGCTCATCAAGACACGATCGGATGTGGGGGGGGGGGGGGGGGAACAGGGAGTTTGAGTCTGATGTCATTACATATGTACGTCCTTCGATAGAAATCCGATAACTGAAAAGGTTCATGTAAACCGGGGTTTTTACATGATCTGTTTACTGAAGTGCATGTAAACCCAGATATCTGATTATTACAGTAATCTGATTACTCCCGGTTATCCGATGTAAACAGGCTCAGTTAGTATGCGGACTGTTCTCACAAAGACAATAAAAGCCTGGACCTGCTGGATGCAAACACAGCGGGTGCCTACACCTCCTCCCCCTTCCCCCGCTGGATCATTCAGATCACACCCTCGTCTACCTACATCCTGTTTACACTCCCGTGGTGAAACAACATCCCCCCACCAAAAGGTGTGTGAAGCTGTGCTCTGAGGAAATAAGTGGAGCTCTGAGGGACTGTTTTCACACAACGGACCGGAATGTGCTCTACGAGCCACACGATCAGGACATCAACAGTGCATTCACTTCTGTGTTGAGACCACCGTGCCCACCAAGATGGTGCGAGTGTTTTCCCAAACAACACATCCCCGGGTGACTTATGAACTGAGAGTCCTGCTGCTGGAGAAGAGGAGAGCTTTCCAATCTGTAGACAGAGAGGAACTGAGGGACCTGAAAAGAACGATCAGGGAGCGCAAGGCCGGCTACAGAAGAGAGATGGAGGACCATCTGCTGCACAACGACACCAGGGAGGTCTGGAGGGGTCTTAAAGCCATGTTGGTGCAGGGCAAAGACAGGACATGGGACCTCCTCCCCCCACATCTCCACCATTGGCCGAAGCATGTCTCAGCCCAGTACGATAGGCGGCGCTGTACCCATTTCAACTAGTAGTAATAGAGAGAGAGAGAGAGGGTGTGCGTGTGTGCCAGAGCGTCACTCTGGCAATGTGGCGTGCACACGCACACACACAGACTCCGCTCCCTTTCAAACTTGTTAAACATCATACAATCATTATCCACACCAACAGTCCCTGTAGCCCAACTAAGGGTGCACACGCAGTTGGTTTACACACCCCACTTCTCACACCATGTGTAGCGGGGTTCTTGAGAGAGAGAGAGAGAGAGAGAGAGAGAGAGAGAGAGAGAGAGAGAGAGAGAGAGAGAGAGAGACACAC
>JAFBJT010107959.1:287739-298058 GCA_016785325.1 Chascanopsetta lugubris | reverse complement strand
GAGAGGGGGAGAGAAGGAGATGGAGACAGAGAGAGAGAGAGAGAGAGAGAGAGAGAGAGAGACTCACGCACACACACACAGAGGGAGAAAGAGCCACTTTGCATTTTGCAAAAAAAAATGAAAAGCCTCTGAAAATGTAGTGTATCAGCATATTGAAAAATGAAAAGAAAAAAAAATTTTGCAGCCTGTGACAGATCGACAAATATCTTTCTCTTCTGCTGTATTTTCAATAAATATGAACATGTGCACACACACACACACACACACACACACACACACACACACACACACACACACACACACACACACACACACATACATATAAGCCTGAAAGTTCCATTGACTTACATCAAATTGAAAATGGCGGCCTCCATAAGAGGCAGGTGTATGTCATTATGTCAGTCTCTTTCACGGCTAGATGTCGCCAAAAATCACTCACTGTCCCTTTTTTTTTTTTTTTAATATCGCTATAATATCATATCGTATCGTTATCGCGAGATTAGTGTATCGTTACACCCCTAATATACAGTATACACACATTTACATGTGTACGCGTGCACACACACACACACACACACGTGCAGACATTCATAAGGCATACATAAATGCATGCACGGATACACAGATAAACACACACACACACACACACACACACACACACACACACACACACACACACACACACACACACACACACACACACACGTAGCATGTTGCTGGATGTTGTAGCATGTTGCTGGATGTTGTAGCATGTTGCTGGATGTTGTAGCATGTTGCTGGATGTTGTAGCATGTTGCTGGATGTTGTAGCATGTTGCTGGATGTTGTAGCATGTTGCTGGATGTTGTAGCATGTTGCTGGATGTTGTAGCATGTTGCTGGATGTTGTAGCATGTTGCTGGATGTTGTAGCATGTTGCTGGATGTTGTAGCATGTTGCTGGATGTTGTAGCATGTTGCTGGATGTTGTAGCATGTTGCTGGATGTTGTAGCATGTTGCTGGATGTTGTAGCATGTTGCTGGATGTTGTAGCATGTTGCTGGATGTTGTAGCATGTTGCTGGATGTTGTAGCATGTTGCTGGATGTTGTAGCATGTTGCTGGATGTTGTAGCATGTTGCTGGATGTTGTAGCATGTTGCTGGATGTTGTAGCATGTTGCTGGATGTTGTAGCATGTTGCTGGATGTTGTAGCATGTTGCTGGATGTTGTAGCATGTTGCTGGATGTTGTAGCATGTTGCTGGATGTTGTAGCATGTTGCTGGATGTTGTAGCATGTTGCTGGATGTTGTAGCATGTTGCTGGATGTTGTAGCATGTTGCTGGATGTTGTAGCATGTTGCTGGATGTTGTAGCATGTTGCTGGATGTTGTAGCATGTTGCTGGATGTTGTAGCATGTTGCTGGATGTTGTAGCATGTTGCTGGATGTTGTAGCATGTTGCTGGATGTTGTAGCATGTTGCTGGATGTTGTAGCATGTTGCTGGATGTTGTAGCATGTTGCTGGATGTTGTAGCATGTTGCTGGATGTTGTAGCATGTTGCTGGATGTTGTAGCATGTTGCTGGATGTTGTAGCATGTTGCTGGATGTTGTAGCATGTTGCTGGATGTTGTAGCATGTTGCTGGATGTTGTAGCATGTTGCTGGATGTTGTAGCATGTTGCTGGATGTTGTAGCATGTTGCTGGATGTTGTAGCATGTTGCTGGATGTTGTAGCATGTTGCTGGATGTTGTAGCATGTTGCTGGATGTTGTAGCATGTTGCTGGATGTTGTAGCATGTTGCTGGATGTTGTAGCATGTTGCTGGATGTTGTAGCATGTTGCTGGATGTTGTAGCATGTTGCTGGATGTTGTAGCATGTTGCTGGATGTTGTAGCATGTTGCTGGATGTTGTAGCATGTTGCTGGATGTTGTAGCATGTTGCTGGATGTTGTAGCATGTTGCTGGATGTTGTAGCATGTTGCTGGATGTTGTAGCATGTTGCTGGATGTTGTAGCATGTTGCTGGATGTTGTAGCATGTTGCTGGATGTTGTAGCATGTTGCTGGATGTTGTAGCATGTTGCTGGATGTTGTAGCATGTTGCTGGATGTTGTAGCATGTTGCTGGATGTTGTAGCATGTTGCTGGATGTTGTAGCATGTTGCTGGATGTTGTAGCATGTTGCTGGATGTTGTAGCATGTTGCTGGATGTTGTAGCATGTTGCTGGATGTTGTAGCATGTTGCTGGATGTTGTAGCATGTTGCTGGATGTTGTAGCATGTTGCTGGATGTTGTAGCATGTTGCTGGATGTTGTAGCATGTTGCTGGATGTTGTAGCATGTTGCTGGATGTTGTAGCATGTTGCTGGATGTTGTAGCATGTTGCTGGATGTTGTAGCATGTTGCTGGATGTTGTAGCATGTTGCTGGATGTTGTAGCATGTTGCTGGATGTTGTAGCATGTTGCTGGATGTTGTAGCATGTTGCTGGATGTTGTAGCATGTTGCTGGATGTTGTAGCATGTTGCTGGATGTTGTAGCATGTTGCTGGATGTTGTAGCATGTTGCTGGATGTTGTAGCATGTTGCTGGATGTTGTAGCATGTTGCTGGATGTTGTAGCATGTTGCTGGATGTTGTAGCATGTTGCTGGATGTTGTAGCATGTTGCTGGATGTTGTAGCATGTTGCTGGATGTTGTAGCATGTTGCTGGATGTTGTAGCATGTTGCTGGATGTTGTAGCATGTTGCTGGATGTTGTAGCATGTTGCTGGATGTTGTAGCATGTTGCTGGATGTTGTAGCATGTTGCTGGATGTTGTAGCATGTTGCTGGATGTTGTAGCATGTTGCTGGATGTTGTAGCATGTTGCTGGATGTTGTAGCATGTTGCTGGATGTTGTAGCATGTTGCTGGATGTTGTAGCATGTTGCTGGATGTTGTAGCATGTTGCTGGATGTTGTAGCATGTTGCTGGATGTTGTAGCATGTTGCTGGATGTTGTAGCATGTTGCTGGATGTTGTAGCATGTTGCTGGATGTTGTAGCATGTTGCTGGATGTTGTAGCATGTTGCTGGATGTTGTAGCATGTTGCTGGATGTTGTAGCATGTTGCTGGATGTTGTAGCATGTTGCTGGATGTTGTAGCATGTTGCTGGATGTTGTAGCATGTTGCTGGATGTTGTAGCATGTTGCTGGATGTTGTAGCATGTTGCTGGATGTTGTAGCATGTTGGATACTGTAACGATGTCGCTGGCTGTTGTAGCGTGTCAGAGGACATGGTCCAATCAGCAGCAGGGGGCGGGACCTCTTGAGGAAGTCCATGTACTCTGCGTGTTTGATGAGTCCAGTCCTCATCATGATGGTCTGGAAACACTGACGGTCGATGGCCCACAGCTTCACGTGTGTCACAGCTGAGGAAAACACACAACACACGTATGTTCACACATTAATATACAAAGAGGAGGGGCCCCAGCACCGGACCCTGCTACTCCCCCTGTGGACAGGTGGTGAACTACACATGTGTATATTGTGTAAACAGTGCAAGCGTTTGACCAGGTGACAACAAACAGGAAGTGGTTGTTGCCCGATAATCGATCAGTGATGCTACCAATGATGGTGACACCACACACACACACACACACACACACACACACACACACACACACACATACAGAATGTGTGTTAGAGCTGGCTGATGGTCTGTCTGTTGCTACAGAGACGCTGAGTGTGTGTAACCGTGGAAACAACAGACGGAGCAGCAGCAGATGAGAGTCTCATCTCCACTCGATGGACACGACTCATCATGATGAATGTTTAAGTACAACATGAGAGCCAGAGGTCAAAGGTCAACGGCAAATGGAAGCTGCAGATAATTTGATACAGTCATGACACACACACATACACACACACTGTTCTGATCATTTTATTACAAAAAAAATCACAAACTTCAGCTTTACACTGACACTGATGCTAATATTGATGCTAATACTGATGCTAACACTGATGCTAACACTGATGCTAATACTGATTCTAATACTGATGCTAATAATGATGCTAACACTGATGCTAACACTGATGCTAATACTGATTCTAACACTGATTCTAATACTGATGCTAATAATGATGCTAACACTGATGCTAATACTGATTCTAACACTGATTCTAATACTGATGCTAATAATGATGCTAGCACTGATGCTAACAGAGCAGCTATCACTACAAACATGTAGCTGATTGTCCCGAGCTTCTTTCTGCATTTCAAATAAGTTTAATCTCAAGTTTTGAAAGTAGATCTAAACTACTTAAGTCCATCATCTGTGTGACTGTGAGCTAGCATGCTACATGCTAACTGTTGCAGGTTTCGTCAGTGGTTCATGTGTCCACAAAACTCAAATATAAAGTAAAGTATGTTTTCAATAACGAGCCTCAACAAACCAGCAGAACTGCACCTGTTGCTAAGAGACCAGCGTGTTAGAACCTGGATCCTGATGGTGTTGCCTAGCAACCACTGCTTAAACACTGACAGAAGTTAGGTTCACACACACACACACAGTGGACTCACTCCTGACAGTAGCAGTGCGGGTGCAGTTGTAGAGGATGGCCAGTTCTCCAAAGACTTTTCCAGGTCCCATGGTGCAGAGCTTCATCCCCTCTTTAGTCACCTCCACCTTCCCCTCTGCACACAGACAGGCAGAGAGACAGACAGGCAGAAAGAGGGAGAGAAAACAGGAAGTTGTATTATTCATTCCCTGAGTGTAGTTTAAGGACTGTCCAGGTGCATCATGGGAAGTTTCAGGTTCTTCTGTGACTCATTAAAACAATAGAATATGAGACGTTCAATGACCTGGAGACGCCAGCAGGGGTCAGAGGTCAGAGGTCAGTGAGAGTGAAACCACAACACATGAGTTTCACAGATTGATTGTTCCATCAAGATGGAGATAATCAGGAAATCAGAATCAACACACACACACACACACACACACACACACACACACACACACACCCTCCCTTCCTTTACAAAGTGACTAAAAATGTCCAAACTGTGAAAACATATTCCTGCCAAATATGGTCATTCAACAGGTTGCCATGCCAACCAGAGTATCAGTCTATTGTCTCCATAACAACGGTGAGACACTTTAACATCCTCAAAATAAACATCAATTACTGTGATGTCCTCAGAAGGAATGGGAGATATGACAGAGTGTGTGTGTGTGCGTGTGAGTGTGTACGTGTGTGTGCATGTGCTTGTGCATGTGCATATGTGTGTGTGAGATAAATACTCATTAATTGTGTTCAGAGGAAGAAACAGATGCAGCAGTTTCGTCTCATTACAAAACACACACACACACACACACATTATCAATCTTTTTTGTGGTCTGTTTCTAGGGATCACTTCCTCTTCCTGTGATCGAAGTCGTTAAATTTAGCTGCCATCTGCGCTCCAAATATTCAAAACGCGCACACACACACACACACACACACATGCACGCACACAAACACACAAACACACACACACACACACACACACAAACACACACACACACACACACAGTGCACAGAGCACACTTGTCTCCGTCATGTGTGAAACGTCTTCACAGACTGTGAGGTGAGTTTTAGCTCCGCCCACCATCTTTTGTAAAAGTGTCTCTAGCCGCCTCCCACTGAAGCAGGAGCCGTCATCTGGACCGTCCAGATCCACCGAGACCAAGACAACTGGCCCGAGCTGACCTTTGACCTCTGACCCTAGACGGCCCCTCCAACATGATAAAACACATGCAAATTAAAGGTGCAGTGTGTCACATTCTGACATTAAAGGTGCAGTGTGTCACACTCCAACATTAAAGGTGCAGTGTGTCACGCTCTAACATTAAAGGTGCAGTGTGTCACATTAAAGTGGGCTGACCTTCCATGACAAACACCAGTGACCCGATGTCGCCCTCTTTGATGATGCAGGCGTCCATCCCATAATCCACCGGGTACATACAGTCCACGATCTCCTGGATCTGACACAGCTCCAAGTTCTTCATGAAGTCGTTGTCCAAGATGGCGTCTTTGATCAGTTCTTTGGACCTGACGGCAGAGAGAGGGGCGGAGTCAAAGACTGAGGAGATGATTTTGGATGAGTCAGCATGAGAAGGATAAAGACATGATCACAGGTGACAGGAAACAGACGTACAAAGACTTTCAAAATAAAAGTCAAGCAGCAGCAGATCTGTGACGGCTGAGTTTCACTCTGTCATTAAGTTGTCAGATGTGACACACACACACACACACACACACACACACACACACACTCACACACACACAGCCCGTTGACAGGGTTTCATTTACCATCCCACCTCTTCTCACTGTCGCTGCAGCTAAGCCTGTGTGTGTGTGTGTGTGTGTGTGTGTGTGTGTGTGTGTGTGTAGGAGTGAGTGTGTAGGAGGAGGTTCTGGATTAAAAACACAGAGGTTGTTGTCGACAGAAAAAAAAAGAATGATAAAAGATGAGTCTGAGAATTGAAGCAGAAAAACTTGAAAATTAAAAATCTTGAAATAAAAGACATTTTCTTTCAGACTGAGATTTAAAAAAATGTCTCCATCAACAAACAGGTCATGGCAGACCTGTCATACACACTCTGACCACCAGGTGGTGGAGCTGAAGAAACGCAAATGTGGAGAATTTTGAAACAGCCAAAGACGAAATGACAATCGTCCCTGGTTCCTGCCCCCACACCAAGAGCTAGCATAGCTAGCAATGTAGCAAGCTAGGGTACATAGCAACAGTAGCTCCGCCCACACTAAAACGTGATGCAAAAAAACACGGCGTGAGACCTTAATTGCGTCACCGCTGCTAAAGGGGCACAGGTGTGGGATCACCCGTGTCACATGACCTGATTTTCCTGGAAACGAGTCTCCTCACATCAAATTCCTTTGATCTATTTCATTTTCCTTTGATGGCACTGAGGAGAAGTTGACCTTTGGTCCTCAGGACTCACTCTGGACTCTTGGGGTAGAAGGGCAGGGTCACATGACTCAGGTGGCTGATGTCACAGGCCGTGGGCTCGGCAGAGATGGCCTGTCTCTTGCTGCGCTGCTGGTCCGGCTGCAGGTTCAGGTTTCGGTTGTGGACCTGCTGGGCGGTGGCCGGGCGGATCACGGACCGGTACTTGTCCAGTTCGTTCTGCAGACGCTGGATCAGCTCGTCCTTCTGGTCCAGCTCCAGCTCCAGCTCGTCGATCAGCGCGTCGCGCTGACGCAGCTCCTCGATCTTCTGCTGGAGAGCGTACTGCAGGTCCCTCAGGGTTCCCATGTCTCCTGGATCCGCTCTGGACCTGAAGCGCTTCCTCTGATTCTCCGGTTCTCAGAGAACTTGATCTGAGCTGGTCTCGGGTTCTGCTGGTTCCTTGTGAGCTCCTCAGGGAAACATGAGATGTTCCACAAGTTCTCAGTGTTCCTCCAGGATCCAGAACCTTTCTCCCCCCACAGTCTGATACAGTTCTTCTGCAGTTCCCAGGAAAACCAGATCCCACCAAGGTTTTCTCATGTCAGGTTCCTCCACCGTTCCTCAGGTTCTTCAGCTACACCAGAGTCTCTGAGACAGAACCATGGCTTCTCCTGATGTCCAGAACCTTCTCCTGACGTCCAGAACCTTCTCCTGACGTCCAGAACCTTCTCCTGACGTCCAGAACCTTCTCCTGACGTGAGCTAAGACTCTGTTGATTCCTCCTCTGGAAGTTTGATCATCTGCTCTCACACCAAAGTGTAGTACAGGAAAGGAGAGGGGGGGGGGGGCGAGCGAGAGAGAGCGAGAGAGAGAGAGAGAGAGAGAGAAAGACAGAGAGAGAGAGAGAGAGGGAGAGACAAAGAGAAAGACAGAGAGACAGAGAGAGAGAGAGAGAGAGAGAGACAGAGAGAGAGAGAGAGAGAGACAGAGAGAGACAGCGGAAGAGAGAAACAGAGAGAGACAGAGACAGAGACACAGAGAGAGACAGAGACAGTGAGGGAGAGAGAGAGACAGATGAAGAGAGAAACAGAGAGAGAGAGAGAGAGACAGAGAGAGAGGGAGAGAGAGAGAGAGAGAAACAGAGAGAGAGAGAGAGAGAGAGAGTTCTCTCTGAACACAGTCAGTGGTGTGTCGCCCTCTGTCTCTTCATCTCAGTCATTACAACTGAAAAATCAAATCAATCAACAGGAACATTTGAATCATTTCATCCTGATCAGTCACATGGTCCATGTTGTTGAGAGGTCAGAGGTCAGAGGTCACAGGTCAGAGGTCAGAGGTCGTCACTCTGACAGATTCTGTCAAACATGAGACGTCCTCGTCCATGTTAAGATTCTGTGTTGTGCACAGTTTTGTTTATTTACTTATTTATTATCAAACGGTGACATCATCACACATTAGGACTGCGTGGTTTACATTGTGCCTGTGTGTGTGTGTGTGTGTGTGTGTGTGTGTGTGTGTGTGAGTCTGTTAGTAGGTTAAGAGAAGAAATAGAGTTTGGGGAGCACTCAGATACAGATAGTAACAGTCAGTCAAAGGCCTTGTGAAACACACACACACACACACACACACACACACACACAGTGTGTTTGCATGTGTGTGTCCACAGATAGCAGCAGGTTAAACATTAACGTTGGTCGGCTCATAAAGCTAACACCAAGACAGTGAACCTTTGGAGTTTGATATGATGTGATCACACACACACACACACACACGCACACGCACACGCACACGCACACGCACACACACAGGCCCATGATGACACGTGAACCCTCAGTGTGTGTTCAGAATGACACAGCTCTGATCGGAGGAGGTGATCTCTGAAATTGCTCAGGTGAGTTTTTCTTTTCCATCCAAATTAAATAAAGTTTTACATTTTCAATGAGCGAGAGAGAGAATGTAGAGTTAATGTTGTTCGCCCTATTCTTCACTGGTGTGTGATGAACATGAGGCTCCACTGAACAAACAGGCTGAGAGAGAGAGAGAGTAAAGTGAGTGTCACTCGACCATCATTTGTTTTTCAAACAGTTCAGACTTTTCTCTGCAGCATCACAGACGAACGTGTGATCATGTATCAGTTTAAATGATCGGACGTGTTTTACATACATAGTTTATCAAATGAAGTTTCTCATGAAAGAAAATAAGTGATGAAATACAGGAAACTGACTGTGATCAAAGAATGAAAACATTTATTTAATGTGCTGAATTCTTGAACTTTTGATTTGAATTTTTTGAAGTGTTAAAATCTTACAGCGAGCTTCAGGGTCACAGTTCAGCTAACGTCACAGCAACGGCACGAACACATACAAAGTGACTGAATACCGCCTCCTAAGGTGAACACTGGTACTGTCAGACGAGGTCACCCACAGCTGAGATCAATGAAAACATGTTTGTCTTTGATCTGCCGGTGAGATGCATGATGGGAATGAAAGGAGGTTTCGTGTGTTGTGGTCGCTTGATGAAGGAGTCACAGGTAAATGTTGACCGGTGTCTCCAGTGGTCAGCAAAGGGTACTACACCCCCACCGAGACAGACTATGGCCGCACAGGCAGGAGCTAGCTAGCATGCTAACGTCACCAAAAGTGAAGGAAAGAGAGGAAAACAAGTGTTTATACATGTGATGTTTCGTGGAACAGAGGACATGTTGACGTAATGAACAGCTGCTAATGCTAATGTTCGCTACATAGCATTAGCATTGCATGCTGGTTTATTAAGAGTGAGGAAACAATAATTGTACAGAATCAAACTTTTCTACTGAATCACATAACGTGATGGTGATGAAAACTTTATTATTCTATTATTCGATTGTTTTTCTTACTTGTGGCACTAATGGGCTTCCATAACCAAGTGTGTGTGTGTGTGTGTGTGTGTGTGTGCGCGCGCATGCGTCCGTGTGTGTGTGTGTGTGTGTACTCTGCAGTATTGATTGGTGGATCAGTCTGTTTTTGTTTCCATCAGCGGAGTCAAATGAAACAGAAATTTCAGATAAAGTTCAGATTAAAAACATGACTGACCTCTGACCTCTGAGCTTTCAGCTTCCTCTCACCCTTCACTTCCTGTTAAGGTTTCCACAGTGATGATGATGATGATGATGTCACAGTGTGTGGGTTTACATGACGTTAGCACAACATTAGCTTTAGGCTAAGTTAGCTGTGATCAGACTGGAGGTTTGAGGTGACAGGTGTTTGAGACGGACGAGTTTCCTGTTTCCTGTAGAGAACATGAGACTGACATGAAGGTGAGGACACATGTGAGGACACATGTGAGGACACATGTGAGGACACAGACGTGTTCATGAGCTCATACGTGTCCTACTGCTCTGACAGTTAATGATTAAACATCCCACCTCGAGCCTCCACAACACACTCC
>JAFBJT010107959.1:264940-287704 GCA_016785325.1 Chascanopsetta lugubris | reverse complement strand
ACCACACACACACACACACACACACACACACACACACACACACACACACACACACACACACACACACGTTTAATCAATCTTTCATGCAACAAAGGCACACATGCCTATCATCTGCATTCACTTCAATGATCAATAAATTATCATGAATGTTTCACCCTGTTTCGTGCTTAGGATGGATTACGAGTCAATATCATTCAAATCTAATGGAAAGTAATGCGGCTGTATTTGATAAGGATTTGTTTGTAATGGCTGTTTTTTTAAAAGGAAAAAGAAAACAAGAAATAAAGGGATGCCACACATTATATGCAGAAACACACGGGTGGTTTCTGTTGATGTAAGAATATCGCAGAAATACAGTTACTGGAAAAGCTCATGAAAAAGTTGCAAGAGGCTGAGCTACAACAAAGAGAATCTAGCAATGTTTTCAGTTGTTCCCCCGGAAGATGAAAGGATTTCTTTCTCTCTTTCTGTGAACTCAGCACTTTACTAAAAAGCACGGAGGAGCGGTGGAAATCATTTTCATGGCTGCTCGGGGAACCAGGACCCCCGTCAAAATATTTACATTTGAGAAGGTTTGTGCATAGCATTGCATTGTAACAGCCTAATTTAATATTTTATACAGCACCCAAAGCTCAGTGCGAGTGGCTGTTGTGATGTATCTGTTTTTGTAACTAATCCTGTTTACAAATATTATATTTTTACCAATGCTTATGTGCATGTTTGTCTATTCCCAACAATAGACTGTGAATACACAAAGACAACAACCTGTGCACAGCATAGATTAGTGATGGTATTGCAAACTGTGTATGTGATGCTACAAGTGTGTGACAGCAATTATTTGTATAAAGCTAATATATGTGTGACATGGACATGCAAACAGGTACATTACAGGTTTTCTAAAGTCATTTAACTATGATGTGTAATGATGTGTACAAAAGATTTGTATTGGGTCGGTGCCCTATTCATTCACATGGGTGAAAGAGTCAGGCACTGACCGAGGTGCCAAGGCAGATCCATTTAGAAAAGCTGATGCATGGGTTTGATTTCTTTCCTTAAAAGGTACAGTAAGCAGGAGTTGTAGGTTGGTGTTTGTTAATACACCTCTGCCCAACAACACTAGTAGTTCTGGGTGTGTGTTCAATGGATGATGCAAGAAACTAGTCCATAAATGACACAGGCATACGCTCTAAGAAGCACCATTCTCACTCGATTTCTGTGGAATTCATGAGCAAAACCTTTGGGACAATCTGGACAAAACATTCTTTCTTCTGTCACACTCAATAAGAATCTTGCTTTCTACAAGGTGAAGACCAATGGCGAGGCCGAGCATCCCTTTCTTTCACATTTTTATACAATTCGATGGTCTAGCAATGTTATCTGCACACACAGGGGAACCTTACTGGCTCGGGTGTTGAAGTGTGAAAGCCTGTTACAGAGGCTTGTGCAAAAATGCAGCTGAGAGGAGTCCCACTCATGAGTGAAGATCTAAAGCGCTGAAGCGGCTTTCAGTGGCACATAAAGGCAGAGCTGTCCTGATATGACCAAATGGCACTTGGTGATTGGAGGAAAGGGAGCGTGTAGAACGAGGCTGGTGGTAATAAAGCATCATCTTCCTCCTCATGAAGCCATTCATCTTGGTGCCAGGTGAATGCCAGGTGACCAAAGGACACTGGGAATAATGATGGCGGCAGCACTTCAGTTACTCTCATGAACTTCAGAGCACTCATCATCCACCAGACTTTGAGAGTAGACACCGAACGACTAATAAAAATGTCTAACCTGATATTTCATGGTTTTGGGTGAGTTCATCTTAAAATGAAGGGGAACTAAAAATGAGTTAATAGAGCTCCAAAGAGGACAAACTTTGAATTGATTTCTTACATACAAACTTTTCTTTTAAGCTGTTTTCAAAAATGAATACCGCAGTTTGTCTGCACAATTGAGTCCAGTCATTTTCCAGTGTTTACCTCTGATATGTATATCAACAGTGTTCAAGTAAGGAATAGTGCATTTCAACTCTACTGTTGTTTTCCCGTGTTTTTGTCTAGTGACTTTGCGTTCAACCATTTTCACCATAAACAAACAGATCTGATGATCCCCTACCTGACATAGAAGCAGGCAGGATGGCCTGTCCCACCAGCCCAGGCTGCAGCATGTTCTGGTCAAACTGCCCTGTCAGGACTTGGTTGGCTGGGAGGTAAATGCTGGGATCGGAGGTGGGGTTTTGCAGTAGAGGCACGGGCTGTAGAACATCTGAAGAAGTCGGCTGCTGCCCCTGGCCCGAGCTCGCTGCCTGAGCTGTCCCCGTGTCCTGAGTCTGACCGGTCTGACCGGCAGATGAGGAGGAGCGCTTGGACTTGCGGTTTTCACTGTTTGGACGGAAGTGGAACTGGATATGTGTTTTCCGGTGTCCGGACGTTCTGAAGCGGAGTTCGCAGAAGGGACACTTGAAGGGCTTCGAGCCGGTGTGGAGGCGCATGTGCACTTTTAAGCTGCCCTTTGTGGAGAAGGAGGTGTTGCACATGTGACAGTTGAACAGTTTCTGACCTGCAAAGGGAGAGGCGGTGAAGTCATTAGGTGAAGTCAACTGCACGTGATTCCTCATTTCAACACCTGCGCCCCCTTTCAGACCCAAGCACTTAACTCTGCTCAGAGAGCTCTGATCACAAATCTCAGCAGGGTCTTACCATCAGGAAGTTCCACAAATTCTATGGCTGATAGAAACACGTCATACAGTATATGACGTGAGCTTCTCCAATGTATTTACATGTGAATATCAGTGATAAAACACTAACCTGTGTGTGTCTTTACATGGCAGTCCAGAGTGGATTTCACTGTAAAACTCTTCCCACATACATCACACTTGTAAGGCCTCTCTCCTGTATGGATCCGGATGTGCCTGGAGATAGAAGGATGGACATTGAAGGAGGAGACATTTGAGGTGGGGGGGATAAATACTGGGGTGTCACAGTGTTTCACTGAGCAGCGTCAATGGCAAGAAGATCCGGCGCTCAGTTCTAAAAGGAGTCAGCTCCAAGCGTACGTGCCCAAAAACACGGAGCAGCTTCATGGGAATTCAAAGAGCCTTAAGTGTTTCTCTTCTTAGTGCATGTTAAAGGTCCAATCATTTACACAGACTTATGAAGTCCTTCTCTCCCACAGGAAATCTTGTGATTTTAAAAGCCTTCATGATGGAGTTAAGAGGAGAGCAGGATGAACCAGAGCACACAGAGACAGACTGTTTGCAAAAACAAACTGAGTGGGTTGAGAGAGCAAGTGGTTATACTACTGATCTGGTGGGCAAAGAGGAGTACCGGCTTCATGGCAGATCTTAAGCAGGGTTTTATGGGATGTTTTCCTTCCGTCCCCACTAACATTAATAGTGGGTTGTGTTCTTCTTTTGTGTCTCTTGGAATGGAGAGCGTGCACTGTGAAACACTTAACACATGCAGGAATTTCACGGACCCGCAAGTAAAAACCATTCCTTCAGAAGTGTAGTAGTGTGTACGATTTTCCGTCAATGTCTGTAGGACTAGGATTGCAAAACAGTTACTGTACATACTGCTACTTTTACAAATGTAAAATCACCTCAATGTATGATTTGCTTTGACATTACACGACGACGAGCCCTTTAAAGTAAATTTACATCAGGAGCGGGTCCTCTCTGTGTGGGCTGCCACATTTTTACAATAGGTCAGAGTTTGACGTACTCAACATCTTTTGAGATTATCTTACTGTACGTTTAAGTATTTGTTTTGTTTATCAATGTCTGTGTATTACTTGTTTTTTATATTTGTTAGCAAGATTATACAAAAATAGCAAACAATAACAGATTTCCACAAAACTTAATGGTGAACACACACACACACACACACACACACGCAGTAAAGGCATTCATACTCCTATTCTACTTCAAAGATTAGTGTCATCTTTTTGAAGCTGACGTGGATAGTCTTACCTGACGAGGTCGCTGGGCTTCTTGAAGCTCTTTGGACAGAAATTGCAGCAGTTTGCGAACTTGGGTTCCGTCTCCAGCTCCACCGCCTTGTCTTTGATCTCGCTGATGCGATCCCTCTCGGCCGCCGACTGTGCCAGGATCCGCTCCGACACGGAGGCCTCCTCGCCGGGATCCTTCGCCAGCTCAGCCGCCTGCTCCTCCGTCAGCGTAACGATCTCCAAACCCCTCCGTTTGGACAGCTTGTGTTCAGCTTCCTCTTCTTCCTCCTCCTCCTCCTCATCCTCCTCCTCCTCCTCTTCTTCATCCTCCTCAACGTCTTGATTGTTCAGGCCAATAACTGGGAGAACAGGGGTGCATTATCATTACAAGTCTTATTTTTACATCTCATATTCAGACGCTTCAGATCCTGTATATCCACACAGGAACATTTCAGTCTTGATTGAAAAGGTGTGAACAATATTCAACTTCATTCAATCAGCATGAAAACGGGGTATATTTCTTCTCTGGTGATGGCTTAATCAACAAAGTACAAACATTGGCAAGAAATGTGCTTTCGAAACTTTAAAGACTTAATAAAGGTAAATCTTCATTTTCCATGCAAATGGTTCAGTTTTTTTCCACCATCTGTTCCCAAATCTGTCTATAGGCACTTACTTCACTAGATAAATGTTCGACCTTCTTAACACTTGAAAAAAATACCACTGCTACTAAGATGAATCACCTGTGAATTTGAATATAAGGAATGCATTTTTCAAATACTGCAAATAAGGTCTTTGCTCCCGCTAACACATCAAAATAATGTCGAGAGAGAGACAGAGAGAGAGGAGGAGAGAGCTAGACTGAGCAAGCACACGATCAAAGATTCAAATGATATCTTTGCATCCTTACTGTGCTCTTCCACAGCGTGTGCCTTCTTCATATGCTTTTTACACAGCAGACTAGTCCGGTAGCTCTCGTCGCACATGGAGCACTTGAAAGCCTTGATGTGGATGATCATGTGGCGGTTCAGGCTGCCATTGGTGGTGAAAGAGGCATCGCAGACGCTACATTTGAAGGGTTTCTCTCCTGTCAGAGAGAGATGAGAGCAGCGCTAAGGAAGTTTTATAACATAACATTTTCCTGTATCGGGACAAAGTGTAGTCTCTATTCTCACTTTATCTTTCCTTTAACTTTAATTGCATAGCACACGGTAATGTATACTTATGAATGCATTCATTGTAATTCAAAGAAAACCTTTCAATTTGAAATTGTAATGTGAATGATATGCAGTGCCAGGTTTCGGGAGATCATGTAGCAAAATGGATTAAAGAATTTAAAAAACAATTCAAATACAAAGATCTATTATGTGACCTTTAAAGACGTTGAGATTTATCACCTCCCCAAGACAGCGGACAATAAAGTGAGCTCACCCGTGTGTGTGTTGAGATGAGACTTGAGCACTCCAGCAGACACAAAGGCTCGTCCACAGAGTTGACATCTGTATGGTTTCTCCCCGGTGTGGGAGCGCAGATGCTGCTTCAGATGGCTGGACTTCTTGAAGGCTTTATTACACCATGTGCACCTGAAGGAGGCGGAAGTACATCAGCACAGCATGTTACCACTCGGATCTGTCCAAATAATTGATTTCACGCAAACTAGTAGAGTTGCACACGGCAGCAAATGAAGCTACTGATGGATGGTTTATTTAAAGAGGAGACACGTGGAAGTCCGCTTAGTGAATATCAACATATCAATAACATTAAGTGATCACAACAACATGTGAGTTAGAAACTTTCTGAAAGAATCTTCCTGTATCTGACATTTAACAGTCCAGCAGATATGCCAAAAAAGAATAGATCAGGGAAAAAATGTAATGTTTTTCTCCAATCTGAACAAGTCAGACTTCAGCCCTTGAGCCCAACATTGGCCTACGTATCCAAAAGATGTGCTCAGCTATGGCCTTCGAAGAATGTCCAGAGAGTCTTCACAGTTCAGTACATTCATCTTTCCTATGGGAATAACAAGAATGGGATAAACCTCGACCAAGGCCAAACAGTTCCCACAGATTCAATTAAGCTTCATGGCTGAGCCCTCATTCAATATTTGGACAAAGCATTAGTAGTAAATGCTGGTTCAAAGTCGTATTTTTTTTTCCCATGCATCAAAATACTAAACTCAATAGAAACGACACATTTTTTAAACTCCCCCTACAGATCCCAGATATATATTTTTTGGGACGGGGATGAGTGCTTTATGGAACCTCTCATGCAGACACGGACCCACACACATGCACCAACAGATTCAGTATCACAGAAGTCAACCTGTAGGCTCTCTTGGTGTTGTCTTCACAGTTGTCCTGGTAGTCCTGCGTCTCAGTCAGTTGAAGCTCACTCTGACCACTCTGCTGAAGAAGCCCATTTGTCTGAATAGCCAAAGACAGAGAACTTTAGCACATACTGCCAAAGGGAATTATTTACATTCACAAGTTTTCAAAAGTAGTGGTTTCACATTTACTCCAGAATAGAGCATTTTTGATCAAATATCATATGAACAATAGAAATGCAGAAAGTACAAGCTTAACAAAACAAGACAAGTTTTCCCGTGTCCCACATATTTTTGATTTACACTCCATTCATTAAGCAAATCTTTGCTCTAATTCGAACATTACTTCTATATAGTTGATTGATCTGCCATCACCCCAAGTGGAGCATTTAAAGGGATGCATGCCATCAATATGCATATTTAAGCAGCTACTAATCCAATCTTGTTAATCATCTCCTCTGTAAGAAGGAGTCTGAGGTGCAAGCTCAAGGGTTAATCAACAACACTTGAATCAAATCAATTTTATATACAAGCTAAAATGTTCTGTATTATGTTAAAGAAATGAATCATGGTAAATGTTTGATGAGAGAATTCACGACAAAGAAAATGAGGGGGCCAAGCCGTCCGGTCCTGACCTCCTCTGCACTGGCGACATGGAGCAGATTAGGTGGGTGATAGCTGGAGGATAAGGCCTGGGACTCCAGGGTGCTGGAGTCCTGCAGCTGTTGGACAGTGGAGAACTGGGGCTGACTGTAGTTTGACTCAGCGATGTTGAAGTCTGGAGAGAAACAAGAGAGGACATATTCAGTCTATTCAGCACTACATAACTGAAATACTGGATCCACGTAGAACCTCTGTGGATTAAAAAATATTTCAGAGTAATTGATATGTCACAACAGTATTTGCAACTCAACAGAAAAGTAGTTGATAAGTCAGTGAAGCCAAAGTACTATTCAGCAAAACAGGAACTTGAAACTATGAAACTGAGGTGACTGAATTCAACTTTCCTCAGGGCGACACAGCAAAACAACAGGCAGAAACTTGGGTGACATAGCTGATTTTTGAATGACTGATCTTTGAAAACAGTCATTCACTGACATTGCTAACAGTCATTATTGACCAGCAATGGGAATATGCAAAATAGTCTGCAGGCTCATTAGTTGAACATAATGGCTGTTTTGAGCCCATGTGCCATTTATCTGCTTCGACTCGAGGGCACAATAACACAATAAACACAATAAATGCCAACACTACTTTTTTGATTCAATAATCCTTGGCTGAGGGGAAGGTGAGCGAACATCCCACTAACATTTTGAAGTCATAATAAGTATTTGTCCACACTTCAAGACGTGTGCTGGCTAGAGATAGGAAGATACTCCAGAGGGACTTGAAGGTCTCGCATGCCCACAGGTGTGGTGATTCAGTGATGAGGAGCGCAATGTCTCCAAAACATTCATTTAGCTTTAGCATCACAGGGACCAACTGCACATTATTTTAATTAGACACTGCATATTCATTCATTAAATGCATTGTCATTTGAATACATACTGTATTTCTGTTCCTATCCATTCATCCATCCACCGTTTAAGATTCAGGGGCTTGGTGGTCGAGGGAAATATACTCATATGGTCAAACAAATGTATTCATATTTAAGGAAATTTAGTTTTGGCTTGACAAATGTATGGAATCGTGGATGGAAAACCAATTGCAATCCATGGCTGAGAGAAGCAAGAGCCTATTATCTCCATGTGAGATGTGTGAGTTGCAGCAGCCTGACTCTTGCTTGATGTGAAGACTGTACTGTGTGTGGTCCTCAGCTGAGTCAGCTGACTTTCTAAGTCAGTCACAGATATCCAAACTCTTCAGATGCAGAGGGAGAGTATTACCTCAGGCATGTGTTGAGGATTTTTGTCCTTTACAAATAATGAAAGTGAGCTTTGATATGCTTGGCTGGGGTCTGGGTACACAGATGCTTGATCTCTGAATCCATGCCGCCTTTACTGTCGGCGATGCAATCATCACTAAACACTGGCGTGCCTCTGGGAGCCACACAGGGCTGATCCATAATAGATCCACAACTATATTTGACAGATGAGGCGACACGTGTTGAGTTGTTATGAGCTCTGCCTTCTTCGAACACAATTTTCTTATTTAAAAAGCAGCCGACAGCAACAGTCTACTGACCTAGATCCTCCCTGAGAAATAAGCGACTATTGTGAGAAAATACAGTATGATACAAATCTAAAAAAAGAATTCAGTGCTACTACTTTTAGCATCCTGGGATCATAAACCTAGTAACTTTAATGCTACTACTGCAGCAATGACAACAGTATGTTGAAAGGCTCAAATATGATTAGACGGTCAAGAGCCGTCTTGCCCAGACTCTTGAAGTCTGTACCCTCGAACGTGTAATGACACTCAAGGTCATAAGAGACCCAGGATGATGAAGCTCCAGGGCTGTTCCAGTCAGATAAAAGGGACAAGGATAAAGTGGTTCCTGGGAGAATGGAAAAAGGTGGATGTGCCTGACCGATGTTTGCTCTGCTGTCTGCAGCAGCTGCCCAGAGACCAGTGTTCTGATAACACAGGCTTCAGGCTGGCCACAGGGATCAGCTGGGGTGGTGAGAGTAGGGTGAGTTATTGGATGGAGGTAAAGAAGTGACTTTATGTATGAGCCGTGCACCGGAGAGGGATGCATGGAAACAGGGAGATGGAGAGGACATTTTTTCAGGGGGCCACATGAATAAATTGACAATTAACTTGGAAACTGGCAAGTAAAAACTTCAAGGGTTAGAGTGGCAACATGGAACATTTATTTCAACATTACTATTTTGTATGAGTTCCACTTCAAGCGGCTCTGTCATGAATTCCAAAAGAGTTGTTTGAGACCAACATTAAACTCCCACTTCCAGGTCATTACTGGAACAACAAACAGGTTGCTACATCTCTTAAAGGACAGATATAATACATTCCATTCTTACCTTGTGTTAGTGTTTGTTGGTCAAAGGCCTGCTGAGGAAGAGCTGGTGTCTCAAACTGGCTGATATTTTGAGGCAAAGCATGCTGGGTATTCACATATGAATCTGTCAACATAGAGAAATAGTTTCCATTCATTCGCATGTAAAGTCAATCTGAATTTATAAATTGTCAAAATGTTATGGATGGTGGATGACTGTTATGGATGTTACGGAAGTATGGATGACTGAGTTCGGGATGATTGCACCACTGCACCAGACTTGCATATTAACTTGAACTGTGGCACTTTGCTGCCTTAGGAAAATCAGCGCTGCATTTTTAATTTGAACAAAACATGATTTCGCAGGGAGCGTGTGAGAGGCTTAATTCAATATTAATTATGACTAACGTTTGATTACTATGTTCAAATATTTCACATCATTTTGTGTTCTACCTTCTCCTTGAACGAGCGGTTGATCGCTCAGTGGCGGCTCCAGCGTCACTTGTTGACCTCCATTCACAACCTCGGTCTGCCCAAGTCCCAGCATGCTCTGCTGCTCCGCGGCGGCAGATGTTTGCTGGAGGGCGTCGCCCTCGATTTCCACCTGTATATCGTGGGCCACAGAGGCTCCGCCCAGTGGGTCCTCTCCTGACTGGGGCTGCAGCTGCTGAGCCAGCTCATACCTGGTTTGATGGGCCAGGAGAAGCGAAACATTAAACCTAAAATACCTCTGATCCCATCTCTTCCATTCTAATTGCCCCGCCCAATGCGCTTCACCTCATGTGAATAAATGTTAAGAATTGTGGGAAAGAACACAAGAAAAACAAACAACCTGTGAGTCTTCATGTGCTTCCTGCAGTTGGGGGATGACTTGAATGTCTTCTGACAATACGGACACATGTAGGGCCGTAGGTCACTGTGCGTGGTCATGTGGCGCCGCAGGCTGCCGCTGGTGGTGAACGTTGTGTCGCACATCAGGCACTTGTACGCCTTGAGGCCTGAGTGTGTCCTGATGTGGGCTTTGAGGACGCCGGATGAGGCAAACCCTCGACTGCACTGAAGACACTTGTAGGGTCTTTCTCCCGTGTGAGACCTTCCAGGACAAAAGGTTTGCAGTTGAGAATTCAGGTGCAGACACACATTATGCTCACATTCCCATTTAGTGCAGGATAACAACTGTAAAAGGCCAGATAATGAACGGTTCACACTGGTCATTGTTGTAGCTTCTCCTTTCATACGATGTCAGGGACACCCGGAATGAGAGCCTGTCTCTTTAAGAACTCCCCAATAATGTCAAGTTTAATCTCATTGGCCAACTGGGCCACTCCTTTGTCACTGGCCAAAATGCTCTCAGCACACAAAACATGCATTGTACTTGAATGCATGTGGTAGTGCGGAAAACCCTGAAACATTCTCGAGACAGAGCAAAATAAACTTCGGTGCATTGTGAGCTGTCATGGCGATTAATGACCTCAAACCACATAATTTGTTTTCAGAGGCATTGCTGTTCCAAATGTATCATGGAATCCAAGGATGTGTCACCAGTGGCAGATATTGATCCTCTATTTGAGATACGAGCCATTCTTCTAAATTTAGAGGAGGAATGAGAAGGCACCATCCATCTAGAAGCATGGAAAGGGTGACAGCACCATTATTTAGATTGAACTCTCCATATTACAATGAAGATACATGCTGAATGAAAATGCAAGGGAAGATCCATAGATTACAGCAGGAGAGGTGGCGCTGCTATTTCAGTGATCTTTAAGTTATGTTTGACAATGTCATTTTAAAGTTTCTTTTAACAAAGTGCTTATACGTAAATACATGAAGTTAATTTCCACTGAGAATTCAAACACGGCATTTCATTTAATAGAAATGCAGAACAGTGTAGATAGGAGTTTAATGACTGCTGACTGGTTTGCAATAATATTGTTGGACACCGGAGGCTTAAATTAAAACTGAATAAAACATTCAGAGCTGGAAACTATTTTCTGTTGGTGTGTGGACAAGTTTCTCAGAGGCACAAAAGAACCAATATGAGAGATTCGTGCGTTCGACGAGTAAAATAATCCATCTCCTCATTCTAGAAGTCAAACCTTTTTCTATAAAATGGTTCAAGGTAAACATTCTTTCTCTGAGGCGAAGTTTCAGGATGATAGTTTGACATGAGAGTGGAAGAAAAGCATTGACTGAATAGGCAAGATCCATTTTCTGGGGGCAGTTACATAAAAACAATGGTTGGTTAAGGTCCTATGGGACCTGCAGAGAATGGCAATACATACACAATGATGGCCCAAGTGACTTGTGGCACAACACGAGGTTCTATAACCTATTGTTTCCCAGTTATATCATATGCAATGTTGCATTTTCATCATAGAAGCCACTCACTAGATAGTTTTTCTTATCTTTTTGGACAGTTGTCTGTAAACCAGGGGTGTCAAACTTGCGTGGTTGCCAAACGCAAGTGGGCCGGACCAGTACAATCATAACATAAATGATGACTCAAGGTAAAAGCCCATGTACACAATGGCAACTGCTTGATGGAGTTGTGTGCAACCCCCAGTGGACACATTTTAAATAAAAGTTAATTGAAAAAGTGTGCATGAAGATTTCAGTAGATCATCAATGTTTGAAACACTCAGGGTCCAGTGTGTAAGATGTATGTGTCTATGTTTTTTAGCAGACTATCACACACTGCAGCAAAATAACGTCATGTGATATGTTTGGCTTTAGTTTGGCATAAGACTGTCACGTTTGATATGATGGATATTCAAAATAAAATCATTAAATGTAATAGAAATATCCCAAACAAATCATTCAACACAGTGGTGAGACCTCACCTGACATGCTGTTTCAGATGGCTTGATTTCTTGTAGGCTTTACTGCAGAACTGGCACTTATACGGCCGGTCACTGCCCACCACCTCCAGGTACTGCTGGAAAGGCAGACGGGGGTTCTGGGATGGGATGAGGCCTGTGAAACGACACGTGGACGAGCAACATGTGAACCTGGGGGAATGGGTATTTCCTTTTTATGAAAAGTCACAAGGCACACTTGAAGAAAAACAGGCAAGGGTGCCACTGAACAACACACCCCACGCCTCCTCGAGGACTCCCAGAGATGGGTGAGCATGCTTACATTAGGGACCTACAAGTGTGAGCACGTGCCAGGTAACACGCTCTTACCAAAGTCAGTGATGAGGATGGGCTCTTGTAGGGGGATGTCAGGCAGAGGTAGGCTACTCTTCGACACTTTGGCTTTGTTGGATTTGCGGGGAAATTTGTGCTTCTTCTGCTGCAGGCCTTTGAAGTGAGAGGCGATGTGAGTCTTCCTGTGGCCGGATGTTCGGAAGATCTTGTCACAGTGGGGACAGGGGAAAGGACGGACGCCTGGGACGAGCGGGGGAAAAAAGACATGTACGAATTTAAGGGCTATCCTTTATCCAAGTGTGAAGAAATTCAATTCAACTAGAAAATAGACCAAAATGTACATATGTCCTTTCAAAAGATTACACAGTCCTTGAAGAACCAAATTAGATTTCTGTTGAACAAGTGCGCATCACAAAGGATACTGACACCGTTTAGGCACAAAGCTGTAGAGACCACAGCCGACAGCAGTGTTATCAAAGAACTTCACTTTGAGCAAATGGAATAAGAGGCACTGTGCACACTTCACAAAACAATGCTATTACATAACACAAACTGTTAGTCTATTCACACTAAAGGTGACATTTCATATCTCCAGGGAGGGAAGAGTCTGTACGATATTTTTAGAAAGAGCAAACAATGACTGATTTATCATAACGTATACTGTAGCCACCTATTATATACCAAAAGCGCTATGTCGAAAGATCTTGTGCGTCTAATTATTTTATGCACATTTTCATTTGCATAAAATGATGATTGAGTCTCACTGAAAACCACGTGGATGAATGCTATTGTGGCTTTAATCTTCATTATGACGTGGACATGCCTCTCACCTGTATGCAGCCGCATGTGCACCTTCATGCTGCCAGAGGTGGAGAAGCACTTCAGACAGTACTGACACTCAAAGGACTTGATACCCGTGTGTGTTTTCATATGTGCTGTGAGGGTGCTCTTGACGGCGAAGGCTCTGAAGCACTGCTTGCACTTGAAAGGCTTCTCATGCGTGTGAATGCGGATGTGGCGAACAAGGTCACTCGGTTTCTTGAACTCCTTTGAACAGTAAGGGCAGCCGTGCCAGCGGACGCCGTTCTCTTCCCTGATGGAGCCTGGAGATGAGAGACATGAGATGACATGAACACTGAAGCAGCCCGAACGCTGCATTCGGGTCCTAATCATAAGAATAAGCTCATTTCATTTGATCAGATCAGAGTCAAAGGGCCCACCTGGCATTTGTATTGGTTTCTTGAAAATGCTCCTTTTCCTCTCCCTGATCGGTTTGTCTGGGCCATGAAATTTCTTGCTCTCAACAGGAGCGCCCTCTGACGTCTGGTTCTCCGGTTGTCTGGTGGTGGTCTCACCCTGCGGCTGCACCACACTCAGTCCGCTGTTCTCCAGAGCTTGCTGCAGACACAGAAGAAAATGAGTCTCACGCACCACAGCTTAAAAACCCATTCATTTACCTAATAACCTCATCATCCATCGAATTACTTTTACTGTTATTAATGCTATTGTTATTTGAATATACTACAAATTAACTGAACCAGCGGCATGGGAGTAAATCTCTTTGACAGTTGCATCATTGCAGAGCAGAGACTCTGCAGAGCACATCCATACGTTTCCCCCGTAAATCATTGCAAAACAGCCTCCTTACTCCATGGCTGTATCCATCATTGTGAAAACAGACTTCTCTTTAGCCAACAAACAACAGCTTTGTGACAGAGGATATTCAAGGAATATGTTTTCATCTCCACCTCTGTCTCTCTGTCACACAACCCCTGCAGCTCATGTGATCTCCATCGAAATCAGCCCCGTGTAAAGGGTTCCGCTCATTGTTTAGAAAACAAAAAACAGAACATACCCACTACTTGTTTGGATGATCCACTATACATTAGTATGAGTGCGCGTCTTTCATTCACCTGCAAAATGTCCTGGTTGATGGCGGTTTCCATGGTAATAGCTGGCTCTGGAGGTTGGGGCTGCGCCGTCTCCCCGCTGACCTGTTCAGACAGCTCGAGAAGTTGCTGGATGACATCTGTCACCCCTTCACCGCCCTCTGGAACCCCTGGTCCCTGACCCGTGGTCTCAGTCTCCTAGGGGGAGGGCGTGAATGAAGTCAGTGAAGAACTTTTATATTGTTCACTTGTGTTTAAAGAAAACAGACGCGCTGTGTCTAACATAACAATGACTGTACTTCAGATGACCAAAAACACACCTTGGGGATGCTACGGCTTTCAAAAGAGAGAACACACACCATCTCACCATCTGCTGCCTAGAGCGCTGACACGAGGCAGGTGAGATCCAAGGATCAGTGGCGTTGACTGATGTGACCTACTCAGTAATCCTAAAGCATCTCCACTCCTGCTGCATTATTTGTGTGACAGACAAACTTCACAACATGCCAGGTTGTTTTCACAAGTTAATCCTTGAAAATGGCTTATGGGAGTTCCCTCTAACCTGAGGAGAGCAACAGAGATCAATGCACTAACTGTATAAGCAGACAAGCCAGTGTAGGCTTGTTCCTAATAAAGTGCTCTATAAGTATATATCAACATCACTGAGTGCAAATAATAATTTGCAATTACTCACCTAATTACCCTGTAATGCTAATGTATTATTGCCATTGTTGTAGATGAGGGCGAGACGATCATCCGGAGGATTGGCGGCCTCACTTCTACAATTCTAGACTCTGAGCCAGGAGAAATCTGGCAGAATATCTGCTCTATAGTCAGGAGGGGAAAAGCTCAACAGCAATTGCAGCTGAAAGCTTTACACGTTTTGGCATTGTGGCATGGTGACAAGCCAGAGGAAAAGTGAAACCAGCTTCATAATCCAGGAATGAACAGATACAGAGTAAGAAGCAATGTGATTGAAGAACATTTTAAACTTGAATTTCTGTAACGATACACTAATATCACGATACGGTACAATAGACGATATGGAGGTCATGATAATGATACGATATGATATTAGAGCGATACTTGTACCTACCCCTAATTTTAACAATTGCCATGGGTGTAAAATAAAACTATCACGACAGTAAACTTGTTGGAGGAAACTCAAGCAAATCAAGTATTTGCTTATTAGATGATGTCTCATTCCCAGTAACAACAGCAGCAAAATGCAATTGAAAAATCATCTGGCTTTAAAGGTGCAGTGTGTAAGATTTTTGTTCCATTATTGTCATTCCTATCTGTAGTTAAAGTTATACTCAACAATTTTACGTAGGTATAATCACCTGAATCTATGACTTTCTTTTTACATGATCCCAAAATGAGCCCTTTAATGTATACATTTCCATTAGAGGCTGGTCCTCTCTATGGGGGCTGCCATGTTTTTACAGTAGCCCCCAGAGTGGACTAAACATCTTCTGAGCTTGAGGGCTCCCATGGGCTCTCCTGCATACTCGAAAGGTAAGGGTGTGGTGAGGGACACAACATGCGACTACAGCAATAGATGTCTCCAAATCTTACACGCCGCACCTTTAAGCAGACTGCAGATTCAATCATGTCCATGCCGGAGTTCTTATTTCTAAACTTCATAGTGAGCCTCGGATGTGACCTGTGAAGCCTTATAACTGAAATCTCCATCTCCAATGTCCATCTCTTGCTCCTCCCTCCTTCTCACTTTTCGCTCAGGATGAGAGAGACTCATTTTCAATATGAGTTAAACTAATGATACAGCTGCACGGTGGCCGGTTTCAAAAGTTTGATGCTGATGTGTGCGACACCCTGCTCTCTCTTACCGGCGTGCTCGAGGGCACCTCAATCACAGACACGTGCATCTTGCTGATGTGGGCGTTCAGGCTCCCCAGCTTCTTGAAGATACAGCTGCAATCCATGCATGGGAACAGAGGTACCCCTTTGGCCTGTGACACAACAACACAAACAAAACATTACGCAACATAATCAAGATACCATTCCTCATCACAAGTGGATTGAGCTACTAGGTTGTTTTCTTTATCCCCCTGGCTCCTCAGCAATGCATCTGCTCATGAAATCAGTTGCAAGTGATGCGCGGACATAATTTATTCATAATGTCAGAATCAATCATGGGGACAACCTTGATGTAGAGCAGAAAAGCTGAAGAGCCCTTGTGAAAATGAGATGCATTATTCAAATTGTCCTGGTGTTTAGCTTCCCACAAGTGATTCAATCGTCTGGCCCCAATGCAGGCACTCGGCACAGAATACAAACTCGATGTAACCATTGGCAAAATATAGTTTTGATTTCAGAAGACTCAAAGAAACTGGCCCTGACACTGTTACCCCCAATGGCCCTATGTGTACTGGCAGAAATACCCTGCGACTCAGACTACTGGAGAAGCAGTTGAAGGTGACATGACATGACATTTTAGGCTAGCTGGGGGGGGGGGGTTCTGTAATTTCCCACTGAACAATGTTAAAGTCACGATCTTCATCAATATGACTCCAAGTGGCTGTCTCTGTTGGGACCTAAGCATCCCTAAGCAACCCAAAGCAAATATCCTGCTTTCAGACATGATGTACTGAAATGCAGAGGCACATAATGTATTGTATGATGGGGGCCCCCACTGGGCATCGCTATACAAACAGGCTGACAGCAGGAAGCGGAGCCGGCTCCAGACTGTCGCCACATTAGTGAAAGCACTCATGAGGCACGAGTTGCTCCCCCACATGATGAATCCACGCTCGAAAATGGTGAGTGCGAACAAACCCTTCAAATGGATGTCCACACAGAGGAGGATTCATTACCTGTCCACATGAACACTCGGGCACCTAGGAAGGACTTTGATGTGTGCAATTCCTTCGACCTGGACGCCATAGTTGGGCGCTGGGACCAGGTGACCTTGGTGACAGAGCTCCATTAGAGAGCAAAGCACAGGCTAAATTAGGATGAATAAATCATGTGGGACTTCTGTGAAGTGCTTATAAAAGGAGAAGAACCAAATGGGGGACAAAGAAGTGCCTTTTACCCCGCATTGCCTCTCCAACAGACAAACAATATGGTAAAGTGTCCTGCTGCATTCAGTGCTGCACGCTGAGAGCAAGGGGGCTGGCAATTTAGAGTGCGCGAGACGAAGGTGCACACAAAGCGACCAATGCAGGAGGAATGAAAGTGAATGGAAAGAAAACATGGCAAACACTTACACTTACTATTTTACATTTGTCAAAGGGCATTTGGAATAAGCTATATGAAACAGTTTGTTCTCCTAACACCTTCTACCTGATGATATTTTGCTCTCCTGCTGGTTCATTATCAGCATCATCAGGAATATCTTCAAACACATGCAGCACTCACTATCCCTCCTCCTTTATCCCTCAGTGTTTATACACCAACCAACCGCACATGTAACATTATGACATTATGTGCTAATTGCTGTTCATAGACCAGAAGTCACTGTATATGCTCAAGTACCTTACAATAAAATACATTTCTGATGGTGAGGATGATGACGTCTTCGTTCCTCAATTGATCTTGAGCCTTTCACTGGTATTAAAAATGGTAAAAAAAATGCATACTTAAATGAATCTTTGATATGTTTAATTACTTCTTAAATAATTAATTGATGAAGATTTTAATGTGAAAAAGCAAGACGAGCATCCCCTTTGTACAACACAAAGATAAAAGCTACAGGAATGATAAGAAGAGACACTATAGAGTCGCAGAGATAAATCTTAATGATTTGTTTACCATGCTAAATCAACCTGAATGGACCTGTCGTAAACTCCTCACACTTATGCAACAGCTAATTGCGTTGTTGTGCTGGTTTTGTTGCTATTACAGATGACATCACATCAAACCCCAGAAATGTTTCACTTAGAATTCAAGATGCAAAAATCTCAGCGTCTGTATGAGCAGTATCCGTGCTCTTACCTCAGAGTGAACTCTCTGAACGTGGGAGTGTAGGTTCCCCTTCTGGGAGAAAGATGCAGGGCAGAAAATGCAGAGGTGAGGCTTCTCTCCGGTGTGTCTCACCATGTGAGTCTGCAGCACCACCTTCTGGTTGAAAGCCTTGCCGCAGTGTGAGCACTTGTACGGCCTCTCACCTGGAGGGAAGGGAGAAGATTGGGTCAAATACAAAAAAAAAAAGAGTGGGACGTCTAATCATAATTAAATACTATGATTTCAAGTATTTTTTTCAAATGAAAATATAATTTTTTTAAGACTACAATGTAAAGCATTTTGCAGTATTATGTGTATTCTCATCAGCTTCAAGTGAGACTGTTTGTATCATACATCAACCGGAATCATCAGTAAACAACACAAATATGTCACCATGGCAACAACATCAGACTATCAAAAAGATTATTTCAGGTCTGAATAAAAACTCATATAATTGACTAAGTGTCTGTGTGTGTGTGTGTGTGTGTGTGTGTGCGCGTGCGTGTAGTGCTTAGCTTCCCCCACTTCATCAGCTGTTTAAGATTCAGGGCACAGATGAATCCACTCCACCCACCGTTATTTGTCCGGCCGCTCGGCCGGCAAAACAAACAAATGGACATGTGCATGATGTGTAATCAACACGCAGGCGGAGGCTAATGGCCTCGTTGGTTGAACTCAGATGGCCACAGAGAAAGGCAGGAATATGAGAATGTAAGCAGCATATTTGGATTCTACCCACACGGCACCTCTGTGTGACAGCTGAGTGATGGACTAAGCTGAGGCAGACACTTCCTCAGAGAGGGAGGGTAAACAAAGCAAACTTGTCTGGGAGTGTGTGCTGATGGCTGATGTCAGGGAGTCAGATGATTGGTGAAATCTTAATCAGAGGAGGTTCAGAAAGACAAACATGAGCTGTATAATGCTGCCTCGAAATACATTTAGTTAATTAAAAACTGGCATCAAGTAGAAAAATTGTGATTTTTTTTGCCAGCACTGCCAACACATCCACAAAATCTCCCGCTGCACCCATAACCCAAGGTTTTGGCATAGCAGGCCACGCCCCCATCCATTACGACCTGGTTGCAGGTGTTCACGTGCATTACATCGAAATACCAGATGTCACACATCCACTTTCCGTGCTTCAGTCCCTTACCCGTGTGTATTCGTATGTGTCTGACCAGCTGGCTGGGCTTTTTGAAAGCCTTCCCACAGTGAAGGCAGCTGTTTGTGAACCCGCTTCGATCGATGTTTTTCTTGTAGTTTCTTGAGCTGGAGGAGAGCGGCCTGAGGTCGGAGAATACACAGAAAACATGTCACAATAACATGAAAGATGTTCTTACTTAAACATTATCACAATCAGCTGGAAGATCATCGGCGACCCCAGCTACGGATTATTGGTTTTTGGCATCGAAATGATTCACGGAACGAATTCCATCACGGCGGATTTGAATAAATAAGTCAAATCCTCAATGATGCTGACATGCTCGTGGGGGAAGCAACTAAATCCCTGTATATAAAAAACAATTACAAAGTTTTTACTGACTGTGACAAAAAAAAGATGGTTATCTGACAAAGCTACAAATATTGCTGAGTGTATTCCTTATTATTTGTTTGTGCCATGTATTCATACAATACTGCTGTGAAGAATCGCAAGTAGCTACAGTCCTATATGTCACTTTCTGACAGGTTGACACTCGACAGTGAATTGTCTTCAAGCTGGATTCACGCTTCACTTTTAACTCCAAACACTGTGTGTCTCACTGCAGTGTCTCAAACCATGTCTGACCTCATCTTGATGTGACTCTTTGAGTGCTCCTTCAGGTGCGCAGACGTCTTGAACTCCTTGTCGCAGGTCTTGCAGGTGTAGACCTTGACGCCGGACAACTCCTTGCGGTGCTCCTCCAGGTGCAGACACAGCTGACTCTGGAGGACGAACTCATCTCCACACTCCACACAGATCAAATTCTGTCGGCAGCAGCAGAGAAAGGAGATAAAAACACAATGAGGGTCTTTCCGTTTCAACACAAAGGGCTTGACTGTGGACTCACCTCCTCCTTCTCGTGCAGCATGATATGGGATTTGAGGCTGGCGATGCGCGAGAACCTCTTATTGCAAACGGGGCAGGTGAAGTCCGAGGTGGTGTGTGTGGACTTGTGGAGGGTGAGGTTGAACTCCACGTTAAACGTCTGTGGGCACTGGTCACATCGATGGGGCTGCGAGGGGAGGGAAGAGAAAGCAAACTTCAAGCAAGTCCTCAATAAACTCTTCTCTTTGCAGCCAATCGCTAAGTCTCGGAGGAGACAGACTGAAACGGTGTCGATATATCATATATTTTCCACGCGATGTCTTCTCTATTGGAGGAGCGGACTGGATTTCCATGGTGCTGAGAGGGTCACACACTGACACCGCTGACTCTGACTCAGAGTGGCAGCCCCCGCGGCTCCGGCTCTTCAGTCAGGAGAAAGTGCCGGCGGAGGTGAAGACAGTGGCCTTGAAATTGAAGTGGCCCAACAAGTGCAGGTGCAGCCGCAAATGAGGTGAGACAGAGTCTGGCTGTGTCTTCACGTCAGAGGAGGTGAGCAGGAGAGATGAAGATGACATGCTGTGACACAGGTGTTGAAAGCATAGTGTGAGAGACCTATAGTGACTCGAGTCGAGTTACACGGAGACGACACAGTGAGACTGCACGCTACCCTGAGACTGGGCCTGGACAAATAATGGAATTCCTCTATAGAGTTTGTGTGTGTGCCTTGATTAACCTAAATGTACATACATACAAGCCGCCAATGACTCCAGTCTATAAGTCTACTAGAGTGTGACCACTGCACCAGGCAATGCCCGAGATTGGTAATGTTCCAAAAGCTATTTTACTCTGTGATTAGCCACCAAAGCAGAGACCGTGGGAGGAGGTTAATTAATGTCTCACTCCTCGCAAAATTTCAGCTGCTGCGTCTTCTCTTTGTCAACAATACAGGAACGACACTGTGAGTCTGGTGTATTCAGACCAAAGCAGCCGTTCACACATTGTAATTTATCTTATTAGCAGCGAACAAAGAGCTCTCGTGTTCATTCATTACATTTTGCCCATTTCAGTTCTACAGTAGTTTGGACTATGTGCAGTACGGGAGCAGAGAACACAGCTTTTTTGTAATCCTTTGCTTTCCAGACAAGCACATCACACAACCTTAACATCCCCGCAACAGGTCTTGTTAGGGCAGACCTCGATTAATCCACTTAGGGGTGCAGTAGGTAACTTTTTGGCACATTGCCTAACTTACTCAGCTGCATTGTCAACTCAAGCATAAGCAGCAAAAATGCAAAATAGCAAAGAAATTGAATCCGCAAACAGACAGGACCAGCATGCTCATCAACACAGGCTCCATACAAACATCAAAACATATCATAAAACATATAATAATGAGGCCAAATGGAGTGGAAGACTATGGAAGAAGATAGACTATACTATCCATGTGTTTTATTTACTTTTTGGCAATGCTTGATTATGCCCAAAAGGTGCAGGTAAAATAATGCAAACTGCATGGCACTGCACTGCCTATAGGGGTTTGCTGTTAACAACCTTTTTTGGAAGGTTTCCTAATGGACTTTTAACAGTCTGGTAAAGTTCAAACATGCAGTGAAACTTCATTGCCTGGCTGTAAGATGAGTTACCTGACCAAGATCTTCTCTCACAAACTTTGGAACACAGAAGCGAAATGTCCCTGCAGCTGTTAACGGCTGTCAACTTATTACAAGCATCCGTAGCAGATTGAAAATTTCACAATCCACTGAACTGAAAAATCCACGTCAGCCACAGCAGTCCCAACCTGAGCATTTCCTCTGCGCCTACAAGGTGTTGATTTCTGGTTGTACTCTGTGAAGGTATAACCCTATGTCACATGTCAGCAAGTTCACAGATGAAACTCAGTCATCCGGAGAGAGTGTGAATGTTGTCTCACACCTCCATCACATCTTCAGCCCTGTGGTACTACAACATCTCTGTGATCAAATATGAGTCATCTCAACCCGCAGGTCAAAGAGCTGACACTTTAAAAAACACTGTTTAAGGACTGTATCACCCATTTCACCCAATAACAGTGTGATTCTGTATCGTAGGCCATTGATCATTAGCAGGGCAAGTCGGGAGACTCAGTGAATGAGACAGAAAGCATGTCTTGCTCACTTTGTCTGGATTTAATGGAAATTGTGTCATATCCATTTCATCGTCATGGTTACGTACTATTCAGTCCGTTGTGCGCTTACCTTATCGTTGGACTCGTGTTCGCGGAGATGCTTCTGCAGTTGGCTCTCTGTGGTGAACACCTGACAGCATATTTTGCATTTCTTGTCCTTGATGTCATCATTGTAACCTTCTGCTTTAGATTCACTGAGGTCCCCATCTGGATAAAGCACAATTGACAAAATGTCATAGAGCTTTCAGTAGAGAATATACAGAGCAGCTTCACACACAAGCTGTGTTGAGTGGGTTTTAATAAATATCTCAGCGTATCAATTTAAAGCTTTCATCAGAGCAGGAGTTTTATA
>JAFBJT010107959.1:223709-261257 GCA_016785325.1 Chascanopsetta lugubris | reverse complement strand
CCCTATGACCCCCCCCCCCCCCCCCTCCCACACACACACACACACACACAGCAGCTCTCAAGCTAGCTGAGACATAAATAATGCAGCAGGACACAGTGACAGCTAACAGGAGTTAACCGAGACCATGTTCACAGAACATCTGTGAGCTAATACACGCTGTTGCAGCTCGGAGGCTGAAGATAGTGTCGGCTTTCAGGATGAATGAAGCCAAAGCAGTTGAAAGGAAAAGGTTTTTGTCATTTTAGGTCGTTTTTTTCATCATGATCATGAAAATCATGATCGACGGCAGAGACCGACTCAGAGTTTGAGTAGCACGTGTCCCGAAAGGACGATGGGACCATGGCTCCGCCCACTGACTGTGACTGCGAGCTCCAATCACTGGAGTGAGATTGCTGTTTTCAAATACAGGATATTTTAGTTTCACTTCTGACCAGCAGGGGGAGGTGGAGTCACGCTGTTTGTGTTTTCACACAGTCCACGATCCAAAGAGATGAGGGAGGGGAAAAAATGGAGAGTGGTCCTTGAATTGTCCGTGGTGACATGAGCAAAACATTGTCAGTAGGTGGATGTTCTGGAATGTTACAGATCTGAAGGATTGGTGCACATCTGGTCATCACGCCATGTTACTGCACCCGGTGTGTCCCTTTCAGCTGAGGAGAGACGGCAGCCATGGTGACGTGACATCAAAGTTCGTCATGGGGCATTTTCAGAGCGTGGTCACAGAGGTCTGTGGAGAGGGAGAGGGAGGGAGAGAGAGAGAGAGAGAGCGAGAGAGCGAGAGAGCGAGAGAGAGAGAGAGAGAGAGAGAGAGAGAGTTAGGTATGAGTGAGGTTTTCACCGGTGGGAGCGGCGTCGTTCTGAAAACCCACCTGTCCTCTTGCTGCAGAGTTTGTCTTTTACATTTTCTGTCTCATGAGAGAAGAATTCAATGATTTCATCTTCGTGCTGCTCCCCGATTGTTTCACACTGGGGAGATGAGAACAGGGTGATGGGTTAGAAACACATGCAGCCAGAGCTCACACTTCAGGAGGGGACGATGCAACAGTTGTAACGGTGGAAAGCCAACGCAGAAAACTAGGTAAAATAAATAAATAAAGGGTACTCACTGCGAATTTTAAACTGGATGTAACTCTTGTATCCAGAGTGGCCTCTGACAGATCCATGGCCTCGCCGCTCCGAGACTTGACCCTAATGTAGGACTTCCTGTTTGTGGCGGGGTCCGTGTGCTCGCCGTAGTCCTCCATCCGCTCACATACGGTCTCCATCAGGTCCAGGAGGTTTCCCTCAGAGCGAGCCAGAGGAACCTGGAGGCAGAAAAAAGGGTTACACCTTCCGAAGTAAATAACACACATTTAAAAAGGTGCAGGGTGTGAGGTTCCAGTCATTTTTGTCACTTCTATCCGACACACTGCACCTTTAATGGAAATGGAGAGTAAAGATAATTACACCAAGTGTTTTGTAATCATATGAATACGCTCAGGTGGGTCAAAGTGAAAAGTGACAACACGATCTTCAAACTGTTTTTGGGAAGGACGGGTAACGTGAAGGGCATTCACCTGCATAACAAAACTTCACCTCCAGATGTCACCCAATCATACACACAGTACCTTTAAATGAGTTGACAGTTGTGGGAGTACACAGGGCAAGATATTTGCGAATTCAATAAAATATCAATTCATATGCAAATAAATAAACTTCAACAGCCACCGTTTAGCATTCTTTAGGGTTTTTTTGTTAGTTTGTTAGTTTAAAGGTGCAGTGTGTAGAATTTAGGTGATCCCCCCCGCCCCATTATTTACAATCTCTCTTCACCTCTCTGATGGACTGGCTGCCGTCTGGGTTGATCCTGAACGACCCTGTCTGGATCATCTTCTTTGGGTCAACCTGTGAGATGGCCCACTCCATCTCATCCACCAGAGCCCTGCAGGCTGAGGGAGGACACACTGGGGTCAGGAGGACACATCATTGTGTGTGTGTGTGTGTGTGTGTGTGTGTGTGTGTGTGTGTGTGTGTGTGTGTGTGTGTGTGTGTGTGTGTGTGTGTGTGTGTGTGTCGGTCATGAGAGTGAGGCGCAGCTACAGATACACAAACCTCCACATCGGATGTCCTGTCCCTGCCTCGCCGCTTGGCTGAAGCCCAAGAGGAGGCACACAAACACGGATGATGTGAGCAGGAGAGCCGCTTCCCTCATCTTCACGCCTGGAGGACACACAGCGAAGCGACACATCAGCCCGTGTTCACTCACTCACACAGCTGTGGTTAAGTGTGTCCCATCTCTCTCACACACACATAAACACACACGCTGTTGAATGGCCTTCACAAACTTACACAACAAACTGCCACAATATGCGCCAGAACTTCTCATTCATCCTACCTGAGTGTGACGGTGTTTCTCGAGACCAGCTTCCAAGTTTTACACGATGTTACATCTCGTTCGCTGAAATGTGGTGACGTAGCAGCAGTGGCGCCTCCTACACCGGAAGAAGCCGTATTGGTGATGCTGCCCCCTCGTGGCGAGGAGGGTCTGCAAAGGACCTGCTGCAGGGCCCTTCAGGGAAACTTTCTCAGGAGAAATAAAAAAATAAAAAAAAGAGTCCACTGTTGCTGGGCCACTTTAAAAGGTAGAACAAGATTTTTCATTGGATCACTCAAGTTTTATTTTATCTTTTTTTTGTCTACATCTTGAGACGACAGTGACTTTTACTTTATTATTCAGTGCAGCTGTCAATTTCATCCATGTATATATAATTATTTTGTTTGATATTCATTTGAATGTAATTGTATTCATTTGCATGTCCTTTTTGTTTATTTCATCTGTATGAATCTCTAAAGTTTAATGCCTCTGAGATTTGAAAACAAACGTAAAACAATGCCAGTTTTTTTTATATATAATCTTTTAATTCAACAAGAGAAACAAATCAAACAAATCAGACATGGAGACAATAGTTTTTATTATACATGACGTAATCTGTTAACTGAGGTCATGTTTTATCAGTTTGAGTGGAAACATTATAAATCAGTCAGAAAGCTGTATAATGTTTATCTGTTGAACTGTACATTCATCAGCCAAACATGTGCCATATTAGCTGATTGATAAATATAGCTTTTTTTTGCTGTGGGACACAAATGCCAAAAAAAATGGACACTATTCAATCAAATAACTTAAAATGTCAGCTTGTGTGTTTCCAATTGCACCTTGGTCCTGATGATTCATCACCACGTCTTTAAAAAAATTTGTTTTAATTGGTGACACATCAGATTTAGAGGTAAAAGGTCTGACTGTTTGTAGTAGAGTTGGATTTCAGATGTGCATTATGCGATGGAATAAGGCTTTGTGGGCAAATGAATAGCTCACTTGCTGAAAAGGAATATATCATTAAGTTTTTTTTAAAATCCCAACATAAAAAAAAAACAAAAAAACTGCTGCTCATCTTTTCTCATATGGATGAATATCAGTTTGAGTTGGACCTGCAGCGAGAACTTCTGTCTAAGTCAGTCTTCTGTCAGCCTCTTTATAATTACCAGAACAAGTGCTTAGAATGATCAGACGGGTTTGTTCAATGAAATGTGTTGTTTTGTGTGCACACATTTATCATACAAAGGATTTTTTATTTCTTTGTTTGGACTGAGGCACAGTGGTGAACACAGAGGCACAGTGGACGTCCACACAGCAGTTAGACACACATGCACACGTGCAGTCCAGTATGATGGTCTGTTTCATAAGTGCTTTATAACAGCTCTGTTTTCCTCTCTGGTGTCTCGTCTGTCTTAGATATCTACTTGCTATATTTTCTTGATGAGACCGGAGACAAGGTTTGTGAGAAGTGCTCTGAAGGAAGAGTGCGCAAGATTTAGTGACACCTGGTGGAAAAGTTACATGTTGCAGATGTACAGCCCTCACTACAGCAGCCTTCAGTTATCATTAAAACTCAAAAGTTGTTTGGTTTGACCATTCTGGACTACTGTAAAAACATGGCGGTGCAACATGGGAAGAGGACCGGCCTCTGGTCTGAAAGGGACCGTTCTTAGCAGTAAAAATAACAATTTGAACAATCAGGTGATTTATAATTCATTCCTGCCAATTGAAATGATTTCATCTAAATCTTACACACTGAACCTTTAACGAAGTACATCAAATGATATGCCAGCACCGAGGTGTAATAATTTAAGGCATCTGTAATAGTGACACTCTGTTGTTTGACTTGTTCTTGTTTATATGATTACGAACCCCATCCCTGAACCTCATGATCCAACACCTCACAGACCTCCTCAGACACAACTTGTTGTTGTTTATCTTTGTTCATTCTTAATATGAAAACGCTGCGTTCGTAGTACAATTTTGAATACAACATAAATCTGCACAAATTTGGCCTCATCAAAAGACAAAAGAAGTCTAGCTGCTTATAATACGCAAACGTGCTGAGGTGGACCAAACCAAACAAAACAGCATACAACTCTGTGGAGCCCTTTTTAAAAGAGGACAATTGTACAATATATAACATCGTATATATACATGTAAAAAACAAACTGGCCTAACTGAGACAGTAATTTTAGAGAGAAATGTTTTTTTTAATTGTTAGATCTTATAACTAAATCCTCTGAAAATTAAAAAAGACAATTCAAAGGTAAATTTGAGTTTGGTGTTACAAATAGAATGATATAAAACTATCATTCTCTTACGCAATAAAAACATGTAGTGACTTAACACTTCTAAAGAATTATCTTCATGTTTATTAGATAAATCATACAATAGATCTGTCTAGCTTTAACATACGTTGACTAAAGATATTGTTTGAATATAAATTATATATTATTATAAGTGTGGCTGCTTATTTCCACCTAACACAAATATCTAACACATGACGTGGCTTTGGTGTTGGACCCTCGTGTCCTAACAATTTGCAGGAGGGGAATTCTCAGATCGAACGAAGTGAGGTTCTTTTGTTGTTATTCCTGGTTAATAACCAGATTTGAAAAAGAGGCGCTTAAGGAATGAATCCTAAAATGCAGAAGCAAGTTAGCGTGTGAACACTTTGGGATCCCTGGTTTCAAAGTCAATTCGTTTGTTGAATGACTTTTCAGTTGCAGGCCCGAAATAAAATCTGTGGTTACAAAACAATGTTTCACTAAGTAAATCACATCAGAATGTTTTTATGGCACTTAAAAAAAAAGGTAGACACTAACATATGGCTAAGTGAGACCACAGCCCTATGGGGCATTGAGACATTACATTGCGTCTGTGGTGGTCACAATAACAGCGTGCTTTGTTTAATCTTGGCTTTTATGTCTGTATCTTAGACTTGTGTTTGCTACAGACCCAAGTTTTAAATAATCAAGCAAAGTCCAACGCAAAGTTACCACTGACTTTTTCATTGAGGGTCCAGATTGGCCTCTGACCTTCAGGATCATTTCTGCAGCATCTCTGTGGTATCTCTATATTTTTGGAACGCTCGGTCAGGCTTTGGGTGATATCTTTTTCATCGGCGTACAGTTTGGCTGGCAGCTATCACAGTCTTATTAGCTTGTTGATGTTGTAATTTGGAGGAGTCAAGAGTTACAGAAATCGGCAGAAAAATACAACATTGTAATATTTTAGGCTTCTGTGTTTCGGTCACATCCGCAAACATCTCGTGCATCTCAGACATTGAATCAGGATTTTCGTAAGATTTACTCAGCTTGTCGTCGTCCGAGGTCGCTGACACTTTTGCGATGGAGGACGAAGAGGTGGAGAGGATTGCACAACTGTGGGTGCAAGGACACTTCAAAATGTGGCAGGCGCCGAGGGGTGGAGATGACCTCCCACGGACCGAGCTCCAGTGGTCCCACTCTTCCACGTCAGGTTGGTTTCGTTCAGTCGCCCGGACACGGAAAAAAAACATCCACTCGTCCAGATGGTGTCGTCCTATCTTTCTGCCACAGTGTCAGAGTCCATGTCGTTCAGAAGGTAAATGTCTGTGTGACTATAGAGTCCAATCGGAACCTGGAAGACAGAAAAGAGGAGATGGAGTTGTCATAGGTAAAGAACCATCGTTCTCTAATCATACAACACTATTGTCCTTACTTGACATTGTCATTCATAACGAGGCACATCAAAGGAAAAGATTTGCTTTCGCACAACTTTTCTGTTTTCAGGCCCGATTCAACATGTCACCGAATGAAATTACGTATATCATTTACATAATCAAGGCAGAGAAGGATTATGAAATACTACATGCATGGCTTATAAGAATAGGATCACTTCATAGTGTCCTATAGAATGATCTGTTTACATTCACACCAGGAGCAGGGTCTCTCTATGGAGGCTGCCATGTTGCTCCATCATGTATTTACAGAAGCCCAGAATGGACAAACTGAACCCCCTTAGAGGTTTAATTGAAGGCTGCAGTGGGATTTCCTACATGCGTAGACAGGAATGGTGAGGTGAGGTACATATATTCAGTGCCGACTGTCAACAATAAGCAAATAATAAAATGCCTCAAAACTACCTGCTAAGTACACACATTTGGCTTATAAGCTGGGAACATGGCGTAACTTCCGTTCATTTGAAAACAAATGCAGATCCATGTTGATTTTCTTCAGAGAACATAGGTCTAAAGACTGTGAGACCACATTGTCTAAAGATAGCAGATAGCTGTCATTAAAAGTACACAAGAATAAGGGTGGGAAAAATCAGATCAAAAGGGTCTGTCAACAAAATGGTTTGATTCGGAGGTTAATTGAAGGTGCTCACCTTGGGTCAAAGTGCTACTTCACTCATATAATCCTGGAAAATCCTGGAAAAAGAGCATTTCTACAACACACAGTGTTATGGACTACCATCTACACTGACTGGATAAAAGTGAAGATGGAATGTTGACATCTGACCCCTAAACTCCTTCAACTCCAACAGATCTTTTCTAGATTACACTCGAGGTCAACTGAACAGTTGATGTTACACAAACCGTAAGCTACTCTGTAATGTAGTTAGCAGGTCGTACAGGAAGGCAATTTATCGGGTCATTTAGTTGTTTGTTTATTGCAAAAACAGCTGATCCACAGATAAACAAAAAATCAGGATTCATTAAAACACACAGATCACACAGTATTCTTTGTCCATACAGCAATTTTCCCCATTTGTTTTGGACACATGGTGATTTTCATTCAGTAGCAAAGGACAAACTCTTGAAGAGCAAACACCGGCAAGACACGACTTGGTAATGTGATTTGATTGAAAATTAGATTTTCTTGTTAGACAAGCTTTAATATGAACGGGAAATATTAAGTTAACCCAGTTAACTTGGGTCTGTCAAAATAAACGAGTGTGTAGTAAAGGGGGGGGGGGGCTTACTGGACAACAAATCCTGCAACCTATATCTTTAAATGTAACTGTGCTTTCTCTATTTGTCCTGTATGCTCTGTATGCCCCAAAAAGAATTGTGAATGTATATAGGTATACATATTTTACTTGGATACCTCTCAGCTGTACATCACATACCATAGTTACTTGCTTTCGTCAGTTTCAACTGTCTTGAACAAGTGGGAAAAATCAGTCGGTAACATTGAGGAAAAGGAGTTTTTCTATTTCCTGTGTTATCCACAGATAGTGAAAGTGTAACACCCTGCTACTAAAGCAAAGCAGGTCCGTCAATACTTTTAAACAGTTCATCCACTGCTGACATAAAAATACTGATCTATGATGTGAACGCCATCAACACTTTCTTGACCTTATTCAAGAACGGCTAAGTATATCCAGCGTTAGTCGGAGTTAGACAGACTGGTGCATTACGGCAGAATGCAGCATACCATCAGGTAGGATGCAGTGGTAATCTAATCCCATTTTATTGCCAATGTTTTATTATTCAATTTAATTTACAGTCTGAAAAGACTAGTCACATTTGAACTTTAAACAAACTAGCAGACCTTTAAGAGGAAGTAATTAAAAAAGAACAAAGAAAGCAAAAGTCTCAAAGTCTTTGCCTTTTAACCACTATAGGAAAAATATGAGGAAAAAAAAACTTAGTACACAGATATAGTGCATCAGTATGTCAGTGAATCGTTTTTTAAAGTTAGTCACAAAATTACAAATTTAGAGAGTCTATGTTCAGCCATGTTGTAAAGTCCTTTTTGTCAAAGTTGTTATTATGGGTTATATAACATGTCTCTGCTGCCTTTGAACTCCCTCTGAATTCTTTTCCACGACAATTCCAGCAGCAGAAAGTCATTTGATGGCAAATAAAATGGGGCTGTTTTATATTTCACCTCTCTGCTCTGTCACTTCAGAAGGACAGAAATGGCCCCTGTTCAAAACATGTCATGTTGACCAGTTACCAAAGTCAATTTCCTTTCAGCGATAAGCTCACTTCAGTGAGTCGACTAGGCAGCTTTGCTTGTGTCCTGATAATTCAGGTACTAAAAAAGATGCAGTGAGGATGAGGCTGCAGTCACATAAAGCTTATTTTGTTGAAATGGAGCTGTTTCAGCCCACGTTAGGATTCACACTTCAAAGACTTGAACTCCATAACAGAGCAAACTAAGGTGAGGTACGGTGCACAATTCACATGCACAATACTAAAACTTGTCTGATGTGTTTGGAACAAGATCTAAGTTTTTCACACCTCAATAAGGCTTGGGTTACTTTATAAACTTAATAAAACTTCACCAGGTATGTCAGAATTATGTAGTGGAAGAGATATGTTGAGGTAGACTGTGAGATAACTGTAGTCAGAGTGTCAGAGTGCAGCAGCAACTCGTCCTCGTCTCCCGACGACACGATGACAGTGTGAGAACTCCCACCGAACCGAGTACTTCATGCTGCTTATGCTCGTCAGAGGAAATGTCACCGAAAAGTATAATCTAGGCTGGATTTGTCGGTAGTGGGCTCTTCCTGAAATGGTACAGTGTGTAGGATTTGGTCATATTTAGTGATGTTGCTTATTGGAGATGATTATCTATCCCTCCATTTTCAAGCAAGTAGGAGAAGATTGGGTTAATGTGTACTTTGACTTTTTATTTTGGTCCATGTCCCAGCTACTGACATGGAGAAGTTAGGAAGCACTTCTGAGAGAAGCTTTCGCTTCAGAGACAGACTAGAAATCTGTATAAAAGCTAAACCTTTAAATGTTGTCAGTCATCTAACTCATAGTTGCTTGTGTTGGTAACAACACAGGCTCTTCATAACAGTTTGGTATCAAAACTGCTATTTTGAGATGTCTATGCTATTTTTTTGAATGTCTGAATATTGGTGTTTGTTGGTGTAAATATGCTAATAATTACGTGTATTACAAATAGAAATTCACAGTACAATCTATAACACTTTTAGGCAAACGTTGAGGACTTGATTAGATTAGATTTGTCAAATTTTTAGTATATATTTCCTTTGAGGTTAACAAAAGCGTCAATTATTCACATCTAATCAAACTGTGCTGGTGCGGTGTTAGTAAAAATCAAGACATTATCTTTAAAGCACCACATTTTGAAACCCAGCCGGACACAAATGGCAACATGACATGAGCAGAAAATGTGCATTGAAGATCCTATGTGATCTGTAGAAAGTCCCGGTTGAGTACAGGGCTCAGAGTCTCTGAGAGGACAGAGGAATGATGGTGGTAACTGTCCTGTCCAGCTCTACGAGTCACACTCCTCCTCTATCAACAGAGCAGGTTGCTTTCTTACCCTGCTGCTAAAGTCCAGGCGGGAAACCCCCAACGCAATCAGACAGTGCCAAGCCTGCAGACAACCAGAAAAGAAAGAAAGGTCAGGACACGGCAGAACACTGCGTTTCAATGACGTGCATCTGTAGTGCATCTTATTAGATTATACATAACCTTTGGTTTCACAAATAAAAAATGTTCTTCTTCCCCTACTCATGCAATTCCAAGTCTCAGAATTTGAATTCAGCCATACATTAGAGTTTGAATGTGAATTTTTTTTTCAAATAACATGACATTGCCTGCCGAATCAAAAATGCCACATTTCAAAAAAGAGAGGGAAAGGGAATCAACAGCTGCAGTAATAACTCACCAGGTAGCATACGAAACACAGGTAGGCTATGGAGAGGAGAGAAGCAAAGACGTAGAGCAGCACGCTGTTCAACGCCGTCACATAAACCACCACAAAGTACATGTTGATGGCACAAACCACCAGGGTAAGGATGCCCCCACCAATCTTCCACCCCCTGTAAGAAACACAGATAGTTAATCTTAATCTGACAAGGTCAATGTTTCATTTTTTCCTTTCCAGTTTGGCAGGATTGAAGGTATTCACTATGCTGTCATGGAACAGATCAGAAAAACAGCTGGTGAATAAACCCCTCATTTGCGATACACAGCTATGGTCTCTCTGTAAACACAGGCTACATTCAGACAGAGATAATTCTTTGTTCAATCAACAATATAGTTTGACAACCAGGATCCATGAGAAAAAAATAGTTTCAATAATCCAGAGAGGAGAAATGTATGATTAAAAATGAATAAATGTCACTTACAGCCCATTTGCAAAGTCGTTCATCATGGAAGTCAGACTGGTGAAAGTCAGAATTGGGATCAAAGCAAATGGAAGCTGGTGGAGAGAAAAAGTCATTGTCGAATGAATATTTCAAAGGGCATAGGTTCCACACTATAATAATGAAATGAGGATAAGTGTTCAACATTCTGGGCTGTGAGTTGTTAAAAAGCAAGGTGATGTTCAAGGGGTTGTTACAGAAGTGATTTGGAGAGACGTGGCCCTGACCTGCATGCTTTGAAGCACGTTGAGGAAGTCATTCATGCCGGTCAGATGCTGAACGTCCTGGAAAATGGCTACCAGCAGAGTTGGTGTGATGGCGATGGCGCGGGTCAGTAGCACACGGGCAAAACGGGACCATCGCAGGTTCAGGAAACCCTAAGCAATAGGGCAGCACAAGGAGAAGCATATGCATTACAACAAATACATCATTTTACCCATTTCAGTCTGCTTTTGCTCTAATGAATAAGAGGCAATAAAATCTGTCAGTCTTACCTCCATGACAAACTGCCCAGAGTAAGTGCCGGTCATAGTAGAGCTCTGTCCAGCTGCCAGGATTCCTATGGCCCAGATGTACAGAGCTGCTGGGCCAAAGAAACAACCCAGGACCACTCCCTGAGGAAACATTAGAACAGAAACCATTCTTATAATTATGCATCGCTTTCCCATTTAAATCAGTGGATGTGCCTGATCATTTTCAAATCAGGTAAAAGACAATTTAAGAAGGTGCTTAACACCTTTCCCATTGTCAGTAGGTGGTCTGTTTCACACCCCACTTGTTACAATGACCACAAAGTAGGAAAAGATGACAATGATCATGTTACCACGGTAACCATCATCATAATCTCTTCTTTTCCTTGAATCAAGAAAAGCTCCCTCACCTCCCAGAATTTCTGGTGTTTGGTTCTTGGTCTGAACTGTAAAATAATACATGTTTAACGCTATATTAAGTTGTAAAACATAAGTTTAAGTATGAACACTCATGGCTATGAAACCTTGCCAACAGCTGAAAGATCAATGTACATATAAGCATTGTACCAGCAATGACGCAATAATCTGCCTTGGCGTACAACATAGAGAAGAAATTAGTCGTTCCAGTCAGCTGCTGCCTTAAATGCAGATTGGAGCCAAGACAATTAAAACTCGTATTAGTTGCGGAATCTTTTGACCCTGGTGTGAATGATGACTAAACACATTCCCACTCAACAAGAACACCATAAAATGAGAGAGTCCGTGGAGACTCACAGATCAAGCTATTTCAGCAGCTTAATCCTGTCCCTTTTCCAAGCAACAAATTCAAAAGCCTCGACTTTGTGTGGTCATGTGACACAGCTACACAGCCATTTGAGCTAATGGGAAGTGACATCAGATGTTTGACCAACCAGAAAAAGTGGAAAGACCGAAGGGGACGATGCAAAGCTTTGAAACATTTGACTTTGTTTTCCTCCTTCCATAGTTAAAATCAGACACGTTCCATTGTCTACCAGCGATACAACATTCTCGTCTCAATGCTCTGACATACCCCTTTGTAGATGTCCACCTCCAGAGTGCCATTGTTCAGAGGGAAGAGATCCGTGTGAGGACTGCCGGTTTGGTTGCACGCCTCATTCTGCACACAGGATGAACATTTAACATTGAACGGAGGACAAAGTGATGTGAAATGTGCAATAGATTATTGGAAAATGACATATATGCAAGCTTAAGCAAATCTTTGCGGACGAGCAATGCATTTCGTAGTTAACTCACCACTTGGATATTGGTCTTATCGTAGAAGGCCTCGGCAAAGACTGCCACAACAAAGACGTTGATGAGAAAAGAGATGAACAGAGCGATTGTTGACTCGATGAAGAAGTACTTGTTGGCTTCTTCCACGTCCTTCTTGTTCCTTCGATCCACCTCCCGAGACTGGTGCATGGTGGAACGAAGAAAAGTTATGTTTACTATTTTTTCATCATTTATATTCCATTTTCTTCTAATCTACTTCTGACGTGTTGTTCCTTTATATTCATATTTTATATTTGAAAAGTATGTTTCTCACCTTCACAAGTGCGGAGTGCAGGTAAATGTTGTGGGGCATGATTACAGCACCCACGATTCCCACGGCCTGCTCCAGCTGCACAGGTCCACAGCCAGAACAGTACGGTATAAACATCCCCTTGAGGACGTCTGCTTGGTCTGGCTTTACCACTACGTACTAAAGACAGGTGACAGGTTTAAAATACAGCGTGTCAGGAAAAAATATAAATAAATAACTAAAATAAATAACACATAAAGGAGCCATACCTCGTAACCAAAGCTAATAGCCATTACAGTGATGAGAAAGCCAAAGAAAGCTTCAAGTTTCCTCAGGCCTACAAAGAAACACAAAGTGTAAAAACACCGCATCACATACTATTTCAAGAAAGTAGGTTTTATCTTCGCAGGAAAGAATCATATACCATATTTGTCTAGGAAGAGGAACACAAATGTGTCTGTGATGGTGATGAGGACTCCTCCCCACAGTGGGATCCTGAAAGAGAAACAGATGACAAAATATTTTTCATCAGTATTTTTTACTAATTGTTATAAAAAGACATTTGCCATCACTTCCAAAGATTAGCAGTAAACATGCTACCTGCCCACAGAAAGGAGGTTAAGGGCTATAGCACAGCCGATGACCTCCTGCATGTCTGAGCCAATAATGGCCAGTTCCACCATCAGCCAAAGAATGATCCGAGGAACCTTAAAAAGAAAATGATTGAGGATGTAATCAGATTTTGGCAAATAACAACACAATGAACAATTCAATGAAGATATCAGAGGGACATTTGCATACTGACAAATGTAGCTCCTGAAAAATCAAGACATTGAAAGTGTAACAAGAGTCAGGAATGCTCACAGTGGGATACTGGCGGTTGCAGACTTCAGCCAAGTGCATCCCTGTTACGACCCCGAGGCGAGCGGCTAACCTCTGCAGCAGTAGCCCAATGATGGTGGCTAACAAGAGCACCCATAGGAGCTGAAAGATGAAGACAAAATCTTTTTTTTTGTTTTTTTTTTTTAAATCAATCAAGCAAATACCCATGTTGTGTTGTAGTGAAAATGATAGTGACTGCAGATTTGCAGAGTAAACCCTTTGCCCTTAAGATAAGAACGTATTTTGAAGTAAAGGATTTTGGGTGAACAAAATGACAAAGAACCGAGCAGACATGATAAGAGAAATTTGAAGTAAAATATGGCTAGGAAGTTTTCTTATAAATGCCAGCCATGACCGGCAACATGAACTGATGAATCGTGCATTTCTTCCTGACCTTAAAACCAGCTTTAGCTCCAGACTGCAGATCAGACTCAATGTTCCCTGGATCCAAGTAAGCAATGCTCATCAAAAACCCTGGTCCGGTGAAGGCCCAGAGTTTGCGGAAACTGAAGATCTACAACAGAGGACAACAAAATCATATATGAATACGTAATTCATTAGATCTAAGTTAGCATTTTCATAACACCAATTCTTAGCATTTGTCACAGTGGAGCAGAGGCTCATTTTGCTGCTAATAAAATCAGTGACAGTCGTGGTGAGTACCTGGTTGGGGCTCTCCGGAATCTGCACCTTTTCTTCAAAATATGTAGAAAAGGGTTCTTCCAGGGACTCAGGTGAGTTTGGGGGGGAGATGGAGCTGTACTGGTTTGTCTCAACTCCATTATCCTGAGGGATGTCCTCTAAACAAAACCATAGAGGAAAAAGGTTTGTAGTTAGTCAGAACTGACAAGCTAGCAAAAAACACATAATGGGCTCAGAAGGGACCACACACATCAGGCATGCCACAACATTATTTTCCTGGAAACCCGAACCAGATCGCATCATAACTGACCAGAGTCCAAGAATGTCAGCTTTCGTGAGAGCTGAAACAGTGATTTTATACAAAAACACCCCTTAATGCCCCTTTAATTCCAATTCCAACTGTGATTTTGAACTTGCAATGATATGTTTTGTTATTCAGAAATAACATGTAATTACAAGATTATTCTAAATCCCACAAGACTGGGAACAGAATGAAGGGAAAGCACCAGCATCATTGAATGTCAACAAAACAATGTTTACATCAAATATATAATCAGGGGTTATTTTGTGTTAACCTGTAGAAGTTGTTTACAACCCACTGAGCGTGAACCTTTTTATCTTTTCTCCATCAGTCTCCAAATCACAGCTGGACCCAAAGTCCACCGTTCCTTAACAGCGTCCCGGCTTTGACATGACGCGCCCTTTTTTCTCATTAGATGTCGTGACCGTGACAATCTGACATCATGGCGTGAAGCAACGACAACACACGATTTAACTTGTGCTTAGGGTTGCGAATAAGACACATGACTTAGGAATAATCTAATCTTTAACTTTTAACAAATGATACAGCATTACATGAGCATGAATTGATGTTAATTCTTCACAAATCCAATACACACATCCCATTAATGTTTTACTGAGGGCACAAATTTGATGAGAACTTTCAGGTTGGCCTTCAAACGTACGTACGTCATCAATTCAGCACAAAATTAGATCGTCAGAGGGAATAAATTAAAACTTTTATTTCATGGAAATGGAAATGTTTATTTTTAAAAGTATAACACTGATACAGTGAATATATATGTTCCGTAAAATATTTTTTCAAGCATGCGTGCGGATGCTTGCTCAAAGGTTGAATGTTGCACAACACAGTGGGTGGGTTTATATGGGGATAGTCATGTTTCTGTTGATGCAAGACATTACCTTCTATGATCTCTTCGTCCTGCTCAGGCTTCATCAGGGCGGGCTGACGGATCCCTGGGAAATTGAGGGATGGATATCAGCCCCCCTACAGAAAGACAACAAAAAAGACATGTGGTTATACAGAGGCATTGAAAATGTGGCATTTGACTGTTGAGGAGTAACCAGTAATTATTCGGCTACATCGGTGATGCTTTAGTCAATAAAGACAACAATCAATAATCAGCTAAACAAACCATCATCAGGTTTTTAAACACTACAAATGAGTAACTTCGGCATGAGACATCAGAGAAAGATTTTGTTCTTTCTCAATTCATTTAGAGGAAATGCTGTCTGAAAATAACAGGAAAGTGCAGAAATGGCGGTGGAGTTTCATTTCCACGTCATTCCTCCGACACTCTCCTCAAAATCCCTCCTAAACTGGCTCTTTGTAACTAACACTTCACATTCACACACTACACACAATGTTATGAGAAGCAGAGTGACACTTCTGTGGGATCATTTGACTCTGCAGTCATATGACACCAAAGAAGGGTGAAGGAAGCAAACAGAGAAGCTCTCCTCTCATTGTCAAAGTTTCCTTCACAATGCCACTTCCTGTGGCTGCTTAGAATTATTACCAATTTTGATGAGACAGGTTCTTTGACACATTCCTCCATAGAAGACTTAAAACATGAGATGTTAAAGGAGTCACATGACAGATCACTCTTTATAGCGTCAAAAGTGCATCTCTGTGGGGCCTAATGATACCAATGAGTGGATTAATCAATGCTGGAGAATCATGACTTCAAAATTACCCTAACCCTAACCACGGGACACAAACTTAACTGAGTGTTTGAAAAACCCACTTCGAAATTACGAACATTTTGTGTCTATCAATCCATTTTGTTCTTTCTCCCCCGGGTTAGTCATATCTTGCAATCTGTGCAGTCATATTTTATGGTGCCACAAAAACGGATTCACAGATAGCTCAAATAAATGGGAACTGCTTTGGAAATTTACTGGGTCTATTTGAGTGTGGCACAAGTCTGCTGATGTGGAGCAGTAAAGTCATTATGCACTGATGCCAAATAAAAAATTGTGTATTCTCTTCATCGCGTATAGAGCTCTTACGATTTGATTTGCAAGTACTTTGAAAGCAAGCACATTTTTTTTCCTCAAATAGTAGCTTTAGCCTTATTTTCTGATTAATAAACAGGAAAAAAAAATGAATCTTATCATACTTAATGAAAACGTTATGTTCTATAAAACATGCGTCTCTACAATGTTCTTTAAAAAACACACTCAACTCATATGTGCCCAACTAAACCTGAATGTCAACATTCAGAAAAGAGGCCTGGCCTAAGACAGCATAGAGGCCTAATCTGCACAAAACATATTTTACAATCTCTACTGCTCATCTATGACAACTCCCAAACTGACATATGATCACAGATGTTACACCCCCATTGAATTATACCCCCACTGGGGTCAAAGTAGTTATAACACAATAACATCATATATACATTTTTCATATTATCAAGCAAGAATAATATAATTTCTCATCTTTTTGATAGACTAACTTGTCATTTTCTTTTTTTTTTTCCAAAAGTCAACAATTCAAGTATTTTTTTTCTATTTTCACGAGACAGCAACATTTAATCAAACCTCACACATCAAGCACAACAACAGTTTCATTAATCTCAACAATCAACTACACGTTTGCTGGCTTAAATTGTAATAGTAGGTCGTGAGGACAAATGGAAAAATAATGTGGGGAAGAAACAGTCTACGAAGTTTCATAACCAATGCACAGTGGGGAGTTCCAGCACCGCATTACACACTTTGAAGTTGCATTGAGTGCAGACCTTGTAAGAATAACACGTAGTTGTGAGGAGACAAAGTCATACTTTTAGAGGTATAGTTTGCACAATGCATTTTGTGATACTGATGACTTTGCAAATCATTCTGTAAATAATTGTTCTGTCAGTGTTTAAGTTTACAGTCTATAGGATTTGATGACATCTGTGGGTTATTGGGAGCTGGGGTTATATGGTTTAAGTAATGCGTTACAACTCAATACCTCTCAATTCAATTTAAATGCGGGCTATATAAATAAACTTTGATTGATTGATTGATTGAATTCAACCTTCATTACTGAAACTATTGTTGCTTTCTGTATAAAACTCAAACAAGGTTTAGTTTGTGCATTCTGGGCTACTTAGATGGGAACAGTTCCCTATGTGTAAATATAAAAGTTACATTCTGGGGTAATAAAAACTATTTGCACATCCAGGATATAATACAGGTATAACATGTCTATTCTCCATACAAAAGAGGTGAGACAGAAGTGGTCCAATACAAAAAAGATACCAGGTAAAAATCAATTCATTCAAAATGTCTAAAAACACCTTATAATTCCAGTGATTAACAGATTTATAAAATACTTGTGACGATCGAGTGTTGCATCATTTTTGACACTCAAACAACTTCTTATGCTTTGTAACCCAGGAACCCGTGTCCTCATCTGATGCTGACCTTTGCTCACTGTCTCTAAAGACATATGAAATCATCCTTCCTGTTTTCACACATTACAGAGTGTGTGGAAACCAGGTCACAAGTGTCTAAAAATCCTTGACAGGACATTTGCTGCTTCTAGATTCTAGGAACTATAATGACAACACCAACAATAACCTTTATTCTGACTGGACTCTTTGGAATTGTAGTCCCACAGATCTTCAGCATTTCGATAAACAGCACATAAAGGATGACCGCAATGATGGGGGAGATAAAATGTTACAAATACAACTTCAAATTAGAAATATCAGTAAAACTGTCTATTATTTAAAATAACTACAGAATAGGTCAATTATTTTTTTTATGCAATTTGCAATGTCATAGAGAATTTTGGACATTGTCTATCTCCCACATCTAAGACCTCAGTCTTGTGGAAGATGAATCAAAGACGATTTGACACACTTGTTAAAGCCTTATTACTAATGAATTCATTGTCTCTGAAGACTTTTTACTCCGCCATAGGAACCCAGTGTATTTAACATGGGCTGATTTAACATGTTGTGAGATGACTCATGCTTAGTTTAGATACCGCCTATTTGTCGGGGTTGAAGAGAGAGAAGCGTTTGTTCAATAACTATTCAGAGCCGACAAAACAAGAATCGTTACGACTGCCGGTAACGATCAAACCGAGCGCAGAATCAGAGTTTATTCCGAACTTTATCATTAAGGTCAAGGAGGTTTGTTTGACTGCCTCGTCACTAAAATCACGTTGACCTCGGTGTTGGTACAACCCATAGGTGTACTGTCTACGACTGTAGTTATACTAACTACACTACAACAGAACCAGAGCCGACACGGACATTAACGCGGGTACGAGCCAGAGCAGCTGTTCAACGTTACTTTCGTATTTCCTCCATTAAAAAAGAAGCTCGCATTAACAGTCAGTGCTAATAGTATCGGGCTAACCAAGTCCCCAGCCCGTGTTAGCTGCCGGGTTGTGTGATGTACCAGAGCCGCTGTCCTCATTTTAGTATGAAAATATTCTCACCTTGGTTCTCGTTGGGGCAGGAGGTAGGTCACACAGTGTGTTATCACGTTTCAAGTGGCTTAAAACCTGATAACATACATGTAAGTATGGGGGAAGCTAAAGTAAGTAGCACGTTACTGCTAAATTCTGACAAAGTCGCAACTGTGTGTGTGTGGGGAGACTCCACTGCGCACGCGCCGCTAGTCATACCCTCCTCTGATTGGCCAGGAATCAGCCGGAAGGAACTTTTCGCTGAGAGTAGGTTGTCTGGCATGCTACATCCTGTAAGGCTAAACACGGGGTAAACAAAACATTTATATTACCCATAGACAAACGACACAACCAGATGTAAACATGTAATTTAAAAGAATAAAAGGAGCGTAGATCATCAAAGAGAAATTGTGTTGTGAGGTATTTCACATAGTGACATTGTTTTTCACCATGTTCTTCAAAATCACCTGCTGGCTGACACAGGACCACCTTTAAAGCCTTTGTGGTTACACTGTACAGGATTCAGTGGAATTTATTGAATTGGGAAGTTTCCAGTTCCTACAGAGTACAACCGATCTAAGATACTGTCCGTATGATTTAATGTCATCTACTGCCGACAGTGCATGTAAAGATGAAGTCCCCTCAACCCCATCCTTCCAAACATGCAACAAGGTGGCCTACAAGGGGACTCACTCCTGTAAATATAAAGTGCTTATTATTGGGTAATGAAAACAATGATTAAGGGTGATTGTGAACATTGTTTTTTTTAAAGCAAAGTGAAATTTGGATGTGAATTATCATCTCACAAATGACCTGTCATTTTCTCATTTTTGTCCGAGCATTTTTAGTTATTTTGGATGCACTTTGTATATTTAAAAAAATATATAAAGTATTATACATTAAGTCAGGTATATTACAAATATACATACAAATAGATACTGAATATCATAAAGGTGTTATCAGTCCTTAATGCTGCTGGTCAGATTCATCATGTCAGTGGTGACAAAAATGCTCTCAAACAACTGTTTTGTTTTTGCGCTCAGTCACACCTGTTTAGTTATCACAGCAAAACTGGATCACAGTCAACAATTTATTGAAGCGAGTGAATCATTTTTTTAATTTAATGTTTATGCTGTTCCCTGCCTCCTCAGTGCAGGACCCTATCTGAATTATCCTCAACACTTTCCATTATCACCCATTTCATTCAATTTTCCTATAAAGTCAAGAAATTCCCTTCAATGAATTCCCCTTTGTTCCTCTTTGAACTTTAAAGGGGTCTTGGTAATTGAAAGGGTTACTCAGAGGAGCTAAAATGTATAGAGTGGGCAAAAAGAAGCATATTTTGACCAGTGATGAGAAAATGGCTGTAGAAATATCACTACAAACAACATTTCCAATGGAAAATAGTAGAGTTGTGAACCTATCGGACATAACGACTGAAAATGTCCTCCCTTTCATTGAGTCTTTCTTTGCGAGAATGACTGAAGAGCAGTGGAAACTGCTAAAGACCGGTAAACCTGACAATGCAACAAAGCTTTTGCTAGCAGAGCTTCTTCTGAACATTATGGGGACCATTTCCCATTCAATGCTGAACTCTGTGCAACGTTCTAATTCACGTGTGTCTCAGGAAAATGTTCGTATCGCTCTAGGCGACACGCTAGAGAAGGTATTAGCACCAGGCATCCCATCAAAGTCCAAGGATTTGGACCGACTCAAAAACTTGGTTGTGGAGGAGGTGACAAAGACGGTCAACTCCCACCTGTCTGAACGCTCCTCCACTTCAAGTCCTGAGGTGACAACCCGCACCAGCAACCCTGGGAAACTCCAGAAGATGATCAACCATATATGTAAGGTGTTCAAGACATCTGCAACTACAATCAAAAGCATCTTCAAGCTTCAGTCCAGCACACGAAATAGGGCCTCCTCAGGCGACAGCTCCAGGTCTTCCTCAATCTCCTCCTCTTGGGACAGTTCAAAGTCATCCATCTCAAGCTCCTCCATCTCCTTGGGGGACAGGCCCAAGTCATTTAAATCTTTAGAAAGTTCCACCGCCAGCAGTGAGATTGTCCAGAGCATCATCAGCTCCGAGGTGAACGACATCATCGAACCCTTTCTGGACGAGGTACCTGACATTGAGTACAACATGCTACAGTCAGAGATACGTTCAGAGATTAAAAGGGCTGCTGATGAAACCACTCAGTCAATTTGTGAGGAGAACACAGACGAGAAGGCATCTCCACTGCCAAGCCTGAAGGAGAGCTGCTCAGGAAAGGAGAAGATCACCTGGTTTTTCACAAAGACGTTTGCTGCAGCGTCACTGTACAAAATTCTAACTTGGGTCAAGAAGAAATTAGACAACACCCAAGGCTCAAGTAAGGAGGCAATTCGGTCATTCATGGCGAGTGTAGAACATGTGCTTCTACAGGAAGAGAAGCCAGCAGATGGAAATGAACATTTTGCATTGGAAACATTGAAAATGATGCCATCTGCAAAATGTCAAGCATTCACAGAACAACTTACTGACCTGCTCTATGAGTATGCTGTTGTCGAGATGAACAAACACATTTCCCCAGGTGAAATTAACTTAGAGGATGCTCCCAAGGAATTTAGCGAAATGCACGGAGACATACGGTACAAGGTTGAACACTTCCTGTCCTTGATAAGATGGTGGCTGAACAACCAGGCTGACTCGCACACAAACTCAGTGGCTGGTGCTCTAGATGTCAGCAGTGTGGAGGAGAAAGCAATGGAGAAGTCAGCATCAGACTTCGAACAAATGGAGGAGAAAGCAAGAGAAAAGTTCACTTCAGCAGAAGTCAATCAGTTGGAAGAGAGAGCAATGGAGTCGTCAACATCACCAGAGGTCAACCCCTTTGAGGAGAGAGCAATGGAGAGGTCAGTGTTGTCAGAGGTCAACCAGGAAGAGGAGACAGCAACGGAGATGTCAACATCATCGGTGGAGGAGAAAGTAATGGAGAGGTCAACGTCACCAGAGGTCAACGACATGGAAGAGGAAGCAATGGAGAGGTCAACATTATCAGAGGACGACAGCGTAGAGGAGGAAGCAACAGAGGAGTTGACAGCATCAGATGGTGACCAAGAGGAGACGGCAATGGAGGAGTCAACATCATCAGACTTCAATCGCGGGGAGGAGAAAGCAACAGAAAAGCCAACAGCATTAGAGGTCAACCAAATGGAGCAGAACGCAATAGAGATGTCAGCATCACCAGAGGGCAACGATTTGGAGGAGAAAGCAACAGAGAACTCGACATCATCAGAAATCACCCACAGAGAGGAGAAAGCAACGGATCAGTCAACATCAGAGGACAGCAGCATGGAGGAGAAAGCAATGGAGAAGTCAACATCAGAAGGGAATCGCGAGGAGGAACAAGCGGAGAAACTGAGGAAAGAGATGTACAAGATCTACGTCATTTTGTTTGTAGACAAGCTTGTCACGCGGATCTATAATGAGGCATGTGTTTCCATGAAGATTTTCAAGACGAGAGAAAGAATTATTTATCTGCAGGAGAAAATATGGGAGGAAATCAAAGACTGTGAGCTCTCGTGCAACCCAGAGCTTATGACAGGCTTCGACAAGGCCATTTTTAAGGAACTACTGGAAGAGTGGTTAAGTCCAGAGATGATAATGATAAGCCTGTACTTGAAGGAGCCACAACTTGAGAAATCCATCGCAACATCTTTGACAAATCGCCTGAAGAAAAAGACTGGTCCGAAGACCAGGTTCTTCACACTCTTTGGTTCATGATGTCAACTGCGGGTTCTTTGGTCTCCTCCCACCAATGCCCATTTTATAATATTGCTTTCAGTTATATGATATGCAACCTCACCACCAGTTGTCCCTTAATCCTACATACTGAACCTTGAAACTTTGTTTTGGGTTTGCCCCGGGCGCTCCGGTTTCCCAAACAAAATAAATGGAAAAGATCAAGATTTACTCATTTGTGAGTCATTCGCAAAACTTTATCCAAATCAAATCTCTAAATAATGTTCCCCTTTCATTTAAGAGTCCAAGCCTGAAGGGGCTGAGTCATCGGAGGCACTGATCAAAGGATCAAAGCTGCATTGTTCCCTGACCAAAAGGTACTGGGGATGCTTGTGTTTTCGCCCTGACTTTGGGGTTTGGGATTAAAAAGAGCTGCGGACAACAATTTTTGAGCAAATTATTCACTTGACATGAATATGAATGTTTTGATGTATAGCTTGTGCATGTATTAGTAAAGCTGCAGAGGGAGTAGCCGTCTTTGTACTGGAGACTGAAAGAATATTTAGAATGAAATGTGTCTATGTGTGATGTCTATGCATTTTTACAGTTCCCACCCATCATTAGATAACCATATTTTTGATATTGTACTGTCTCTCCATATTTTTTTTGTAACTGTGACCCCTCATCTTGACAAATGAGTCTTAACATGTGGACATTAGTTGACAGGCTAATACTCTCACTCCCAGCTCCCAATGGGCCTATTAAATGGCTTTTCAGCTACAGGCCTGAAATGAGGTCTGTGGTTAGCAGTAGCCCTCTATCGTACATGTCCGTAAATGGTGCACAGTGGTCTTTCCTTTACTTTTGACCTTTGATACCGTTATCGATCATCTTTTACACCAGGGGTGCCCAATACGTCGATCGCGATCGACCGGTCGATCGCACGGGCAGTGTTGGTAGATCACTGATAACGTTTCAACCGTCGTTCGTCACACGTCAACACGAGAGAGAGAGAGAGCGAGAGAGAGAGAGAGAGAGAGAGAGAGAGAGAGAGATACAGAGGCAGAGGAGCGCACAGCTGCAGCAGCAAGTGAACACTCTGCTCGTGGCACAGCAGCGGCAGCGTGGTGCTTCACCGCAAGTGGCCTGAGGCGGATACGCCCACACACACGGATGCGCGCGCGTACACACACACACACACATACACACACACACACACATCTTAATGAGAAATGGAGCGAGAGAGAGAGACCACTTAGAATGAAATTGGTGTCTCAGCATATCGAAACATGTAAAAAAGTATTTTTTGCAGGTCGACAAATGTTTTTCTTCTTTGCTGTAGTTTCAATAAATGTGTGCGCGCGTGGACGCACACACACCCACTCACACACACGCACACATACACACACGCACACGCACACACACACACACACACACACACACACACACACACACACACTTATGTTGACCCCTGGTATTGGTAGATCATTTTGACTTGGTCAGTTTAAAAAGTAGCTCACATGGCGAAAAAGTGTGGGCACCCCTGTTTTACACTATATCTTCTATAGTATAGAAGATATGCTGCAGCACTATATGATACAGATTAGTTCGATGGGGAACTGCACAGTACATCACACTACATTACACTGTAATGTACTGTAAGGTATGGTACAGTTGGATGCCATGCAGTACAATGTGATGATACAGTGCCGAATGGTAAGGCGCAGAATTCTTTGATAAAGTATGGAACTGTATAAGGGTATGTTGCCCTTCCTCTCTCATGGTGTCTCATTGAAAATTATTGCTGTGCCATGGCCATGCCCCCTGAAGAAAAACAACATTCCAGGACTCCTTATCATGACATGTCCTGACTTTCAGGTTACTATGATGAAATTAGATTGTGTCACAGTTGTAAAAACACCCAAAATGACAATAACATTGCCCATTCAATCCAAGATGGCTGCTGGCTTTGGATTGCCAATTAGATACTTGAATAGGAAGATTGATATGACTTGATAGATGTTAAGTATGAGGTGGATAGGTGGACGTGCAGTGACATTAGAAGCACTTCCTTCTCTGCTGAAGGTCATTCAATGTAGAGGCTCACTTTTTCACAATGTGGTGTCACCAGCATCTCTAGACCTTCTTAGATAACTGAGATGGATGAAACAGAAAAGGTAAGCGTTATGGAAGTTTCTATTACAGCTAGGGGGTGCTGTTGCTGAGAGAAATTGAAATAATTTCACCTCTGCACCTTTAACACAAGACTATGGTCTCAAATTGTCAAATTCATAGACAATCACATTTGTTTGATACTCATGGTTTTAAAACTGAGACATTATAAACTGCTTTGAAATAATTAGAATACCAATACACAGACTAGACATGGCCCAACGAGACCGAACTACAAATCACGTTCGTTGGACATCATGTCGCGATATTCCGACAGCCGTATTGCTTACGTCACGTAGCTAAGACAGAAGCTCAAGAAGCTAACGCTAGATTAGCTAGCTGCTGCCTGTTTCAGAGGGACATGTAGCCAGTATTAACACATTTGGTCTCAATGAAGGCTCTCCCGGAGTAACTGTGCCATGGAGTTAAGAAATATCGAGGACCAGGTAGTGAATAAAATATATGTTTTCGATCAAATTCAACGTTAGACAACTCACAGCACTTCTGACTAACGCTGCCAAGAGCTGGCTAGTTATGGTAGCGACGTGTCTACTAAAGTTTGTAACAGGGCTTTTAGATGTCACATTTCTTACCACTGGAACAGGGAACTTTGCTTTTCAGTTTGAATCAGCTGATGATGCAGAATGAGATGTTTGACGTCTGATGTACATCAGTTTCAGCTCTATGTGGCCACTGTTGTCACTGTTACATTTGCCTCAAATCATTGCTTTGATCATGATTTGTTGTTTATAGTCTTGAGTGTTTTCTTTCTCATGTTCTTTGCATCATTTTGTTGTCACATCTCTGTTTCAGTCTCCTTTGGTCCAGGCTATATTCAGCCGAAACTTAGAGGAGGTGACATTTATGTTGAACCATGAAGAGGATGTCAATTCACTGGTAACATATCTTAGCATTTTTAATGAAAATCTTGCTTTCTGGTTTGCATGTTTTGCTTTTCAAGTCATATGTTAAATGTGCCTGATCAATTCAGCGCTGAGTTACACCTGTGGTTTTACTTTTCTTGTTTACAGAAATGTAAAATCTGAATTTGATTGAATGTTAACCAGATGAGCTGGAAAGATGTTTGAACAGCACATCAATTAAAAACCCTTTTTAATCAGAGTACTCCAAAGTGTGTTATACGCCACCGGTTGTTGGCAAAGTGGAACAGATATGTTTGTACATCACCATCTGATGACTATTTCCCTTCAGGACCAAGAACAAAGCACACCACTTCATGCTGCTGCTTATATGGGAGATGTCAACATTATGGAACTTCTTATTTCATCAGGTAGGAACGTTTCTGCTGTGTTGAGAAGCTTATAATTTACAAGTGACCAGTATGAATTCAGTGGTTCAGTCAAACAGAACAACTTAAACACACTCAGAATTACTACCAACTTGCTTAACTTTACAGATGCAAATGTAAATGCAAAGGACCAGGGTTTGTTGACACCTTTACATCGGGCAGCTGCCTCAAGAAATGAAGTATGTTCCTCTTTTTCAAACACAAAACATAGTTTTTGATTGATTTTTTTTTTTTTACCCACCTAATTTATCTTTGTATTTTCCTTTAGAGGGCAGTGGAGCTGCTGCTCCAGCACAGCGCTGAGGTCAGCACACGAGACAAATTCTGGCATACGCCTTTACACATGGCGGCTGCGAATTGGGCCACAGGTTGTGCTGAAGCTCTGATACCACATGTGTGCAGCCTTGATGTTGGTGACAAGTCGGGAAGGACACCACTGCATCATGCTGCGCACAGTGGCCATAGAGAGGTACCATGAAGTGGATGATTGCAAGCAATGTGGTGTTAAATCATTAATAGAGTGCCACAAAGCCTTAAACATGGAATGTAGTTGGCATGCTAACACCTCCACTTTACTCTTGCAGAGGTTAATGAAATATTTGAACATTTTTGTACAATATAAGATGAATAGCCTACAAAGGTGTTTTTGTCCTTTCACAGAACTGAAACAAGGTGGTTTTCTTTAGTGGTTGACAGATGTAATTCCAAGGCATAACAATGCTTTGAAGCAGTATGCATTTGTTTGGAAATATTAATGTACTTTCACACAATGTTTATTGTCGTCATACCCAGAGTAAAATGTGTTTGTGAGGTCTTAACAAGAAATAATAAACTGCTTCCCCTTGACTGCAGGTGCAGATTTGAATGGGATCACTTGATTGTGAATGATCAATAGTTATTGTGTTTCTGCAGATGGTGAATTTGCTCCTGTCTAAAGGTGCCAATGTCTGTGCCAAAGATAAAAAAGAACGTCAGGCAATCCACTGGGCTGCATTTCAAGGTAAATGATGTCGCTCCACAAGGAAATCAAATCTATGGTAGACATTTGACCAATATTCTCTATATACTCCAAATATTTGTTCTAACTGTCACTACACTCTTTCAGGACACGTGGATGTCATGAAGCTGCTGGTGTCTCACAGTGCTGACGTTAAGTGCAAGGACAAATATGGTTATACTCCACTCCATGCAGCAGCCGCCAGTGGGCAGTTAGATGCTGTTACATATCTACTGAGGCTCGGTGTGGAGGTGTGTGAAACGATTTGCCATTTTGATTTACCCATTATTGTGGTTGCTGTTGCTGTTGATGTACTAGACAATATCGGAGAGAAAGTCCATGCTTTAAAACATTTTTCTTTTCTCAGAGTGATGAGCCCAATATTTTTGGGAACATGGCCCTCCACATGGCTTGTCACATGGGACAGGACACCGTGGCGACTGAGCTGGTCAACGCAGGTGCCAACATCAATCAGACCAACAACCATGGCAACACGCCGCTGCATCTGGCTGCTGCCTCTTCCAGTGGGGTTCTATGTCTAGAGCTGCTAATCAACAACGGCGCCGATGTCATCATTCAGGTGAGGAATTTATTTCTAAAAAGTGGATCTCTAAAGCACTTAAAAAGATAGTATTTGGTGCTAATGATCTGGAGGTACTGAGAAGAGTATTAAATATTTGGCTACACGATAATGTATTCAGTCAAATGTTTTGATTACTCTGTCAAACAGAATAAAGAAGGAAGGAGCCCTTTGCATATGGCTGCAATGCATGGACGGTTTACAGGCTCTCAGATTCTGATCCAAAATGGTATCTTGACCATCAGAACACACTCATTTAAATCAACATATCCTGTTCTGAGACCCTGAGTGACACCATGATCCCCCCCCCCCCCCCCGCGTCTATACAGGTGGGGAGATCGACTGTGCTGATGTGCAGGGAAACACTCCTCTTCATGTTGCTTCCAGATATGGTCAGGAGTTGTTGATCAGCACTCTGTTGACAAATGGTGCCGACAAGGCCAGGTAAAGTCCTAACCTCAGATCAAATGTGATGATGATCTTACAAGAAAACATCTTCAAACTACATTAAGATGAATCATCTCTGTTTTAATCTCTAAAGACAGGGCATTCATGGGATGCTTCCTCTACATTTGGCTGCACTGTATGGATTTCCAGATTGCTGTCGGAAGTTACTTTCTAATGGTGAGTCCTGAGGCCAACTCTCATTTCCTCTCTGGAGTTCCCACGCGTCCTTTATTTACCAACTGAATTTTAAGTAATATCTACTAAAAATGATAGAAAGTGTAAAATATCCTTGAAATGCTAGAATTAACCAGGAACAATTATCTTACATCTGCTTCCTTCTGTCTTGTAAGAGAATCCAAATGATTTACAGGGGTTGCACATGCAGTGTGTACTCATGCTGTCCTTAAGGGACAACATTAAAGTGAAACATGATATACTGTACGTGGAAAGGGGTGGAAGGGGTATTAGCTTTGCAGCAATCAGGGCAAATTCATGTTCTAAATGCATGGCACAACTGTAGAGAATGACACATTACTCAAATGTATCTAAAAACATCACTCAAAACATTTCCACTCAAATGTTTATTCTTATTTTTCAGGTCAGTTTTTCAACATTGTGCCATCCCAAATGTTGTCAGTTGGGTTTGATATTAATACCTTGGATGACCTCGGGAGGACATGTTTACACGCAGCTGCCTCTGGAGGGTGAGTGAAGGAACACATGGAATCAGAAATGCATGTAAAGTGAACTGTATGTGATTTACATACAGTTTACTAGTTTTTGTTGTTGTTTTGTTATATACAAGCCATTAAGCTTATTGTTGTACAGTATTCTTTGATAATAATTAGATTTTTTTTTTAGATTTCATACATAAATACATACTATATGTTGCCAGACTCAGATCTCTATCTTTTAGCTCTGAATTTATTTTATGAATGAAATAATGTCTCTTTTGTCCTCTCCCGTGACAGAAATGTCGACTGTCTCAACTTGATCTTAAACAGCGGTGCTGAACTGGACATAAAGGATCATTTGGGAAGGTAAATGACAGTCTTGACCTCTGCCCTGGGTTATAGATCAATAAATTTGCTACAAACAGCCATGGCTATATTCTAACAACAGGAAATGGAACCTGTGTCATTGTGATGCACCAGAATTTGATGTGTGTGGCCCAAAAAGCTGATGCAGAAGAAGAAATGACTGTTAATCCACATCTTGTGTTCACGTCAAATTCCGATTGGAGCTGAACTGATTAAAACCAAGATTGATTGCAAAGTCATTTGAATATCGATTTAACATAATCACATTGCACATTTTTTAGCACTGTAAGTAGTGGTGTAAGTGTGCTCCAAGTGTCTCCTGGTATCATAGCTTAAACTTTTCTCTTATGGCCCTCACAGATCTCCTCTGCACTACGCAGCAGCTAATGGGAACAGCCAATGCACAATCTCCCTGGTGAGAGCCGGTGCTGAAGTAAATGAGTTGGATTTGATGGGCAGCAGCCCCTTGCACTACACTGCTGCTTCACACACATTCTGTGGGTGAGGAAACACATTTCAATAAGTTGTTCTGGAGCAAGTCAAAAAATGGCAGAGGATCACGTGAACATGCCTCTGTTGATGAGTGACTGGAGTCTTTTTACTCCACAGTGGGAACGTCGAGCCTGACTACAGTTTGGAAAAACAGCAGGAGGCGTCTCTGTAAGTCACATATTGTTAGCAACAGATAAAAGTTTGGAATTGATTATTTGAAAAGTTGGTAACTCATTCTGTAATTGATTGAGCCGGTCTTTGTAAAAGCACGAAATGGGTCTGTCTACTGAAGTGGGGAGAATAAATGTAGAATGCACTGTAATGTTTTGGGCTATTTCTATGCCATCCAGAATTCCTGTTTTATTTTGACCAGCACTTTGAGTGTTGTCAAAGACTACAGGAAGATGAAAAGACATTTAAATGAATTCACATAAATCTTACACAGTGGATCTGTCACCCTGTATCTTTCAGGTGTTTGGATTTCCTGCTTGACAATGGGGCAAACCCAACCGTGAAGAACAACAAAGGTTACAGTGCCGTCCACTATGCTGCTGCCTATGGGAACAAACAGCACCTGGAACTGGTTTGTGTGATCTCTGATTTACATGCATTGATTTTCATTTTTTTATCACTCAGTCAGTTGCACACTAAAGGTGCTTTTGTTCCTAAAAGCTCCTGGAGATCTCTTTCAACTGCCTAGAAGAGGTGGAAAGTAATATTCCAGTCAGCCCTTTGCACTTAGCTGTGAGTAGCACAAATGCCAAAAACGACTTCTACAAACGACTTCAATTTGTAATCCCTTTGACTCTACTATTAACATACATTCTGCCACCTCAGGCATATTATGGTCACCGCGAGGCTCTTCGGTTGCTGTGTGAGACATTGGTGAGTCTGGACGTGCGGGACCTTGAAGGCAGAACTGCTCTCCACCTGGCTGCTCAGAGGGGCTTTGCTCAGTGTGTTGAAGTGCTGTTGAAGCATCAAGCTTCATACTCTCTGAAGGAGCACAAGCACAAACGGACAGCTCTCCACTGTGCAGGTGTGTTTATGTTTAATTGTGACATGATAAAATGTGAGAATTACCGCTATGTTGTATTTTATACTGTATTTCAAGTCTCATATTTAGATGATTCTTCTTTTTTTTCCTCTCTTTTCCCATGTTCAGCTGCCCAGGGTCAAATGGACTGTGTGCTGCTACTCGTCAACATGGAACAAAGTGCCGACATCATTGACAGTCTCGATACACATGGACAGTGAGTCAGCTGTTGTTTCACGCTGTGAATCTTTTTTAGGTGTTCATTTCTGAGATGGCTTTCTCTTGAGCAGAGAGATCATTTCAAATTAGTCTCATCATCCTAGTTCCATATTTTCCACGTGAGTTGTATCTATGCTCTGTGTATGTAGGACGTATATCCTCATCACAGAGAACACTTTTTCATAGGGTGTTGAAATGTCTCACCTCTACTCGCCATCCTACTCCCCACTCAAGCTGAGGCCCAGTCCCGACGGACTCCCAACCTGCTACCATTATCAAGTTACACTGGTGGAGTTCGGTGCTGACTATAGGGACAAGGGGCATAAAATAGATGCCAAACATACTGGACACCTATTGGAAGAAAGAGGAGGCAGGAGCTCCCCAGAGCGTCTCAGGGAAAGAATAAAAACAGGAACCGGAGCAGTGGACAGTACAAGGCAACCACAGCATTTCCTGAACATCTGAGATCACCTATTTAAGTAGTGACACAAAGTTCAAGCTCTGACTCTCAAAACTGTGCAAAAAACCTAATTTGAGAATTTACAACATGGTAAAAATGCGTCAGTTCTTTGCTTTTTGTGCAGGACGGCTCTCATGCTGGCAGCTTTGGGATGCCACACCGACTGTGTCCACATCCTGTTGGAGAAAGGAGCCAAGCCTGATGCTGCAGACAAAAAGGGCTTCACAGCATTACACAGAGCTGTACGTCTGTTTGTGTGTCTGTGCTTGTCTGCATGTGTTTGTGAGAGAGAGTGAGATGTGTCTCTTTCCAACACCAGTAGGGTTCTTTATTTTATTTTATTTTTTGTCACTTCTCATCTCAACGTGTGTCGTCCCCTTTCAGGCCATATTGAACAGTGAGGACTGTGTATCTGCTCTGTTGGAACATGGAGCTTTTGCTCTGTGTCGAGACTCTCAGGGAAAGACTCCATTGCACATCGCTGCCGCCCGCGGTCACATGGAACTGCTCCACTGTTTGCTAAAGGCTGCCAGGAATGCCGACCCGCTCGACTCCATGCAAGACCACAGAGGCCACACACCCACGCACTGGGCTGCTTACCATGGTGAGACGCCAGGGAAACCATTCTCGTCAAACCCATTTTTCCAACAAAGAAAACAGTATGGACATTAATACACACTGGGTTCTTTATTAGGTACACCTTCCTCGCCCCATGTAGGACCCCGTGTTTGTCTTTGGAATTACATTACAGGTTCAAAGAATTGTATGCTCAGAGATGCTCTCCCGCAGACCTTAGTTGTAATAACTTATGGAGGTACACTCTATCCGCTTGAATCAGTCTTGACATTTCCTAGTCGAGTCCCATTAGGTCTGTTTCTGACACACTGGGATCAGCCTGTCCGGCATCAACCATTCATGTCAAGTCAATAGTCACTTAAATCGCCTCTCCTCTTCATTCTGACGCTTGGTTAGAGCTTCAGCAGATTGTCTTGACCACATCCCATTGTGTGATGCTTTGAGTTGCTGTCGTATGATTAGCCGATAACATCTTTGCCTCAATGAGCATTTGAGCAAATGTAACCGGTGAAGTGGCCGGTTGGTGTTTATACGACATGAGGAGAGCATTTTTGAGTCTCCCTTCTGAGTCTTCCATCTAAAAATGTTGATTGCAACCTTTAGATGACATTTATCTCTTGAATGTCTTGATGATGAGATGTTGAATTGCCATCATTTAACAGAAACATTTTTTTGTCTTCTCCTTCCAGGACATGAGGGATGTTTACGCATATTACTTGAAAACAAACTTTTAAGCAACCAGGAAAGAAACCTGTTCACTCCACTGCACTGTGCTCTGTGAGTTTCAGAACCAGTATGATACCAGACAAGTGTGTCAGACATTAAAGACAATATGTAAAATGTGATCTATTTTCTTTCTCCATAGAGTAAATGGACACAATGTCGCTGCTGAACTTCTAGTGAAAATCCTTGGACCTCAAATCGTTAACATTAGTGATGCCAAAGGACGGTGAGTCACAGACACATCCTTGCAACATAGATATTTTGTTGTGTGTTTTAGATCAATAATCATTTGTAGATAGCTGCAACTTGAATTGTGGGAGTATTTTCAAATTCAGTAGATTTGTCTCTTTGTGTATATTTAATGTGTACATGTGTATTTGTGTTCTTGTAACTGTAGGACCCCGCTGCATGCCGCTGCGTTTTCCGGAAACATCGCCAGTCTCCAGGTTGCTCTGGCTCAGGGGGCAGAGATCAATGCTGTGGACCACTGTGGACGCTCTGCTTTGATGGTTGCTGCCGACTGTGGACACACCATGGCTGTTGGTATGTAACTAATGCCTGATGACAAGTTTCATTTTTGGTGATTATGTACTTCATGGCAATGAGACAAATCTTTTATTCATCATTTTATTGATCTGCTCTTCACTGTGATTTCTAGCTATTTGATTTTTTTCTATTTTTCCTAATCTCTGCCCTACGCAGGTATATTTACATTTTATCCATCCTCCATTCTGAGTGCATGGTCACTATTGTTGTGATCCTCATAGTCCTTTATAAGTTCTTCCTTTTTTCCATACTTCCATATCTCAGTTTCCCCGCTACGACTTAACACCAAGACAGAAAAAAAGGAATGCGTTAAACTTAAAGTCCAGTGTTTGTTTTGAGACTTGCCTTATTTTCTACATTTCAGAATTCTTACTGCAAAATGCGAAGCCTGACCTGGCCCTGGTGGATGTCAATAATAACACAGCCCTTCACTTAGCCTGCAGCAAGGTCACACACATACACTTGCATGAACTGTGTGCATGCGGTGGTCTAGTACATTTTGCATGTGTGAAAACTTGTCAGAATGTGATGAAAATGAGGTTAAAGTGTCATCAAACTTGTTTTCAAAGTCTAACTAACACTTGTCTCGCCATGTCACAGAACAACGAAATATTCTCCTTTCTCCAATTCCAAATGACCATATTCAACTTTACAACTTAATTAAATATTATAGATTTGATGACATTTTGATCATTTATCACATCACCTTCAGTAAATAACGCAGAACTAGAGCTCATATCAGTGTGTTTGATCCTGCAGAGTCATGAGATGTGTGCCTTGCTGATCTTGGGCGAAGTCAGCGATACCTCCCTCATCAATGCAACAAACAGTGCTCTGCAGATGTGAGTTTTTATGTGTTTTTTTTTTTTTTGTATTACGTAAGTCAGAGCAAAACTTTTGTCGTTGATAGTACGGGCATGAACATTTTTCAAAATATAGTCTGCCGGAAATTTTAGACCAGCTTCGGAGTTTAGTTTTCCATAGTTTTCCAAACCAAAGCTCATTTCTTCAGAATCTGTCAGCATAACTACTGGCTGTCCAACAAAGCAACAACGTTTTTGTGCTTTTTCTAAATGAAGAAAATGAAATGATTGTGGTGATACTGATAAATACTTCATCTCATGATGGAGAGCACCCCAATATCAAGAAATGTTCAATCATATAGTACGTTGTTACATGTCAACAGTAAGATTTGCATTCTACTTAACCCAGTATTACTAAATGTGATTCTTATGATGTAATCAGATCTGTGTGTATTTCCCATGTAGGCCACTTCACATTGCAGCGAGGAAAGGCCTGGCCACAGTAGTGCAGGTGTTACTGAGCAGAGGAGCGGCAGTCATGGCTGTGGATGAGGAAGGTGAATGGCAATGATTGTATTTCAACTCCACTCTGTCCTATTTTCCTGCCAAACATCCGCACTAACTCGGAACATTCGTAGTTTGCTGTTCACACATACACCATTATATATAATATTTTATTAACTCCACTACCAGAGTTCCTGGGATATACTAAGATACTGGGGCGTCCAGCAGCTGGAGACAGTGCACAGAGTCTCTGGAGGCTCTGATATGGACATTTGCACTCGCATGTACAGGCCCAGGGCCTCTAGAGTCCAGTGTTTGTCTGAAAGCAGTTGCTGATATTTATTTCCCTGTTGACCCTCCTCAGGCCACACTCCAGCTTTAGCCTGCGCCCCAAACAAAAATGTGGCGGACTGCCTAGCCCTGATCCTCTCCACCATGAAGCCTTTCCCTCCCAGAGAGGCCGGCAGTGGTGCCACTTCCCACTTTGACCCCATCCTGAAGAACTGTGGGATTGCTGCCACGTGCGGGTCCAATGGAAACCTTTGCCATGCCTGAGTGAACAAACCTCTCTTGGCCGGAGGGAAGTCTCATCCTTGTGGAACCCAAAGTCTCTACCTACACATGCAAGTCCCCTTGAACTTGTTTTAGTCATGAAATGTTGCTTTTCCACGTCATGACATTTACACTTGTGTGTCACGCGTAGCTGCACTTACACTACATGCACCAGCTGCATAGCCTGCTTCTCCAGTCTAACACGTTTTACTCACATAAGTGGACTCCTAGATCATTTATATTTGAGTGTAGCATATTAATGTTGTCAGTGAAGCACTAACCATTGAAAATGAATGGACGTTTTTACTTAAGCACATCACACTATCCACTCTACCTGAATGAACCACAGCCTCGGTCAGTATTATCTTTAGTTCTTATCTCATTCATCACCAAAACCTACAATGTCGTCCAGTGCTGATACAAGAGCTAGAATACACAGATGATGGTGTGTGTGCCTGTGTGTGTGTGTGTGCGTGTGTGTGAGAGCAAGTGCGTGTGTCCATCTGGAAGTGCTATTTTATATATTAAAAATGCCTCTAAATATACAAGTTTTTAAAATATCTAATCTTACAGGTGCTATAAACCTTTTTATGCAATTAATAAGACTATTTTCTTATCCTGTCCTGCGTGTAGCAAACACTATTGATTTGAGAGAGTGTTGTATTCTGATGGTATTAATATTTTACATTTCACTTTGAAGAAACACAAGGTTCACATAGTTTGAATGATGTAGTTTTGTGAGTTCAGTGTGTGTGTGTGTGTGTGTGTATGTATATGTGTTTGTTAATGTATATAAACACACATAGACTTTAAGTCTACACACATAGACTTAAAATTAAATTCACATTTAACTTCTATAATCTTGAAAATCCCAAATTATTGAGAATGAACCTCAGGTCAACTGTACAGCAGGTGCAATAAGAAGCACATCTGCAAGTGGATGTTGCAGGACAGAAGTATTTTAATATGTTTTAATAAAATAAGCCAGAGAATCAAGTATAATTTGTTAAGCTATTAGCAGGAAGGTCATGTGTTCTTATGAAATGCTTTGGGTCATTACATTTCCTAAACATAACTTTAAAATATTATTTGTTCAGTGATTAAAGATTCATTGTGTAAGATTTAGTGGTATATTAATTAGTGGTGTGTTGCAGCTTTATATTCCCCAACTCACCCTACCCTTTTTAGCTTGTAGGTGAGCCTAAGTTTGTCTTTAATCAACTAAAAAATATTTTAAAAGGCCAGAGTCAGTATTAGGTTTATCCTTTGTTGAGTTTCTGTAGAAATGTGGTGGTGATGGAACGTGGCAGGCCCCATGGAGAGGACTCTCTCCTGATGTACATATGAAGGACTCGTTTTTAGTTAATGTAAACACAACAATGTATACATTCAGCTAATTATTCAATAGTTTACATTATGTTTCAGGTTTGATTTTCTGTCAAATTAAAGGTACAGTGTGTGGGATAAAGGACTCATTCACAGGCAGTGAAACCAATTTCCAAATTAAGGGAAGAATACACTCAAAAACATATATTTTCAGCAAATATAAATGGAAATATTCTCATCAATATCCTGCACACCGTACCTTGAGTAATTTTTAAGAAACTGGTCAAATTGGCTGTCTACAATGAAAGCTTTTTTATTTTATTTTATTTTATTTCCTTTACTTGTCTTTTACTTTAGTGGGAAAATCTCCCGTAACACCTTCAATTCAAAATGAAAAAGTGATCAGAAAACCTGTCCCTTGCATATATTCAAGTATTTTACTGGTCATTATTACTATAGGTTTTTAAATAACTTGCAGAGTTGATGATTATTATTATTACTAAGAACTTTTTCTTACTAAATAACTTGGCACAATACACTTTTATTAGAACAAAGAAGCCATCACCTCTCTATCTGTAAATTTGTTTTATGGATTGATTCGTGCATTTAATGTTTACCTCTTCCATATTTGCACTCTGAAATATAAGTTTACATTTCAGTGTAAGATATCACCGACCTGCCAGTTATGCAAATTTACTATACATTTCGAAAGAGAATTTACACATTGAAATATCAATGAAGAGTAGATGCCTTTCATGACGAGTAAAGTACTGTAGGGGCAAAAGGGTTTTACAACTTGAGCTCGTAATTTGTTGAAGATAGTCTTAGTCTTTTAAGGAACTCTGTTTCAGCTTTTAATGTGAACAAATCATTTTGTTTTCCCCGATGTTTATCTGATATTTCAAAGTACAACATGAAAACTATGTGGTACAGATGTAGATGACATTCAAACGAGATGAAATAAACTAAGCTTCCAATGATGTGTGTGTATATGTCCCTGTGAACTAAATAATGGCATCAGATTAAGTATAATGTATCATTTACTGTAACGAGGACAAAGGGTGTAATGACAATGAAAAGTAACTGGCATGTTTGCACTCTAAGTGTAGGTGTATGGTTTAGTGCCATCTAGTGGTGAAGCTGCATGTTGCAGCTGAACACCCTTCACCACTTCATTTAATTCCAATCATGTAGGACAACCCTTGAAATATAGGTTGACAACTTGAAAAAAGAATTCATTAGAGCACAAGAAAAGTCGAAATTAGTGCATACAGATGAGCATGTGCTCGTAAGACTGTAATATACCATATT